>JAQZBX010082017.1:0-13589 GCA_029593785.1 Cabassous unicinctus | reverse complement strand
GAACTCCCATGACACGTATGTTGTTGCGTTTTGTGTTGTCATTCAACTCTCTGAGCCCCTGCTCAATTTTTTCCATTCTTTTCTCTCTCTGTTCTTTTCTCTCTTCAATTTTAGCTGCTCTGTCTTCGGTATCACTTATTCTTTCTTCTATCATTTCGAGTCTGCTGTTGTATGCCTCAAATGTGTTTTTGACTTCACCCATTATGTCTTTCATTCCCATGAACTCCGTTACTTTTCTGTTCAGGATTTCAAATTCTTCTTTGAGTTCTCTCAGTGTCTTCTTGATTTCATTTATCTCTTTAACTATATTGTCTTTCATGTCATTAATTTGATTTTGGAAATTTGTGCTCATCTCGCTGATTAGTTCTCTTAAATTCCTGTATCTCTTTTGGGACTTTGATGTATTCCTTTTCTTGAGCCATGTGTTCTATTTTCTTAGTATGGCTCGTAATTTTTTGTTGGTGTTTAGGCATCTGTTTAGGTTGTGTTTTACTTAGATGCTCTATCTCTTTCTCTTTCATAGGGTTCTAGTGGCAGGAGGCTGTGAATTATCACAGCTCTTTGATTTTTGGCTCACCCTTGATTGTTAGGATTGTCCTGTTTGTTGCTCAAAACTGGGCACTGGACCCAGTAATTGGTTGTAGAGTCGTTTCCTAGGGCCTTGGGCAGGGATGCTATAGAGGCCAGGAAAGCCTCTCCTAATTTTCTTATGTGCACTTCCTTGGTCTGCCAGGAGATGGCGCTCGTTGGCAACTCTCAATTCAATGCCTGGTCGGACTGTATTTGTTGTGACACAGACCAGATCAGTGTGATAGAGCTTCCTGTCTGGGGGCTAAGAGTCTTGTAATTTAAACTTTCGGAGACAGTTCTCCAGTCTTCTCTGGCAGCCCCCTCTCTTTTCCCAGCTAGGAAATATTTCCTCTCCCCTCTGAATCCTCAACAACCAGTCCCTGTTAGTAGCAGAGGAGATTGGGTGGTTTGTATATCTTTAGCCCCTTGCAGGCTCCAAGGCAAACAATGGCGTAGCCCCACTCGGCCTGGAAGGGCTCTCGGGACAGGGCAGACCAAACCTGGGAGTCAAAAGCAGGGTCAGCCCCAGGCTCTCTCTCCCCTCTCCTGTGGAGTCCTCAACAATTAGTCCAGGCTTGAAGAGAGGGAGATTGCGAGGGTCAGATTTCTCCAGTCCTTCCTAGGCTCCCAGGGCAAACTGCCATGTGGAAGGGTCTGTGGGGCTCCGCGGCCCAAATTTGTGGGTCAGAACCTGAGTCAGCCTAAGGCTGTGTCCCTCTCTCTCCCCTTTCCGGGAGTGGTAGATCCCTGAAGCCCCCTTTGTCTGTAGTCGCAGGCCCAGAGGCCAGAGAATTCTAAAGAATGTGGGGGAGGGTGCCGGGGGCAGCCGCTGCTGCTGATTAAAACTCATGGTTCTGTTTCTTTCGTCGCGTTTGCTCTCTTTTGTCCCTCTCTCCTCTGGGTGGTGTGCAGTCTTCCCCTGCTGTCCTAAACCCTAGAAGATCTATTTTGGGTCTGTTTCAGCCTGTTCTCTAGCTATTTTTCTGGAGAAGAGATTCCTGTGTGTTACTAGTCAGCCATCTTCCCGGAAGTCCAAGATCTCATTGTCGTTTTGATTTGCATTTCCCTAATAGTGATATGGAACATTTTTTCTTGTGCTTTTCGGCCATTTGTGTTTTCTTTTTGGAGAAATGTCTGTTTAAATCTTCTGCCCATTTTTTAATTGGATTGTTTGCTCTTTTATTGTTCAGTTGTATGATCTCTTTTTATAGAATGCAAGTCAAATATATGTAGTTTCCAAATATTTTCTCCCATTGAGTGGGCTGCCTTTTCATCTTCTTGAATGAACTCCTTTGAATCACAAAAGTGTTTAAGTTTGAGGGGGTCCCATTTATCTATGTTTTATTTTGTTGCTCATGCTTTCAGTGTAAGGCTTACAAATGCACCACCTACCACCAGGTCTTGAAGATGTTTTCCTACATTTTCTTCTAGGAACTTTATGGTTCTAGCTTTTATATTTAGGTCTTTCATCCATTTTGAGTTAATTTTTGTATACGATATGACATAAGAGTCCTCATTCTTTTGGATAAAGATGTCCAGTTCTCCCAGCACCATTTGTTGAATAGACTGTTCTTCCCAGCTGGGTGGGTTTGACAGGCCTGTGAAAAATCACTTGACCGTAGATGGTCTGTTTCTGAACCATAAATTCAGTTCCATGGGTTTATATGTCTATCTTTATGCCAGTACCATGCTGTTTTTACCACTGTAGCTAGGTAATGTGATTTAAAGTCTGGAAATGAGAGTCTTCCAACTTTGCTTTTCCTTTATAAGATGTTGCTGGCTATTCGGGGCCCCTTACCCTTCCAAATAAATTTGATAATTGTGTTTTCCATTCGTTTAAAAAATGCTGGTGGAATTTTTACTGGGATTGCATTGAATCTGTATATCAATTTATGTAGAATTGACATCTTAATGATATGTAGTTTTCCATCTTAATGATATTTAGTCATCCAATCTATGAGCATGGAATGTTCTTCCAATTATTCACTTATTTCTACAGTGCACTGTAGCTTTCTGAATACAAGTGCTTTACATACTTGTTTATTCCTAAATATTTGATTCTTTTCGTTGCTTTTATAAGTGGAATTTTTTTCCTGACTTCGTTTTCATATTGCACATTACTGGTGTTTAGAAACACCACTGATTTTTACATACTGATCTTTTATCTTGATACTCTACTGAAATAATTTATTAGCTCTAGCAGCTTTATTGTAGATTTTTCAGGACTTTCTAGGTGTAGGATCATATCATCTGCGAATAGTGAAAGTTTTATTTCTTCCTTTCCAATTTGTTTGCCTTTTATTTCTTTTTCTTGCTTCTTGCTCCAGCTAGAACCTCTAACACTATTAAACAACAGTGGTGACGGTGGGCATTGTTGTCTTGTTCTTGATTTCATTGGGAAAGCTCTCAGTCTTTTACCATTGAGTACAGTATTAGCTGTGGGTTTTTCATAGGTGGCCTTTGGCATGTTAAGAAAGTTTCCTTCAATTCCTATCTTTTGTAGTATTTGTATCAAGAAAGGATGCTGTGTTTTGTCAAATGCCTTTTCTGTGTCAATCAGTAGGTTCATGTGATTTTTCTTCTTTGATTTATTAGTGCAATATATTATGCTGATTGATTTTCTTGTGTTGAAACACCGTTGCATGCCTAGTATAAAACCCATTTGATCATGAAGAATAATTCTTTCAGTGTGTTGTTGGATCCGATTAGCAAGTGTTTTATTGAGAATTTTTGCATCTGTATTCATTAAGGAAATAGGTCTGTAATTTTTTCAAAATATCTTTATCTGGCTTTTGTGTTAGGGTGATATTAGCTTCATAGAATGAGTTTGGGAGCTTGAGTAAGATTGGTATTAAATCTTATTTGAATTCTTGGTAGAATTTCACCTGTGAAACCATCTGGTCCTGGGCTTTTCATTTTGAGAAGTTGTTTGATGTCTTTTTTAAATCTCTTTACTTGTGATTGGTTTGTTGAGGTCTTATATTTCTTCAAGGGTCATGTAGGTTGTTTGTACGTTCTTAGGAATTTTTCCATTTTATCTACATTGTCTAGTTTGTTGGCATGCAGTTGTTCATAGTATTCTCTTATGATCTCTTATTTCTGTGGGGTTGGTAGTAGTGTCCTTATTTTCATTTTTTATTTCATTTGTTTGCATTTTTTTTTTCTTTGTCAGTGTAGCTAAGGGATTGTTGATTTTGTTAATCTTGAACCACCTTTTGGTTTTGTTCATTCTATTTTTATGTTCTCAATTCCATTTATTTCTGCTCTGGTCTTTATTTCATTCCTTCTACTTGCTTTGGGATTAGTTTGCTGTTCTTTTTCTAGTTCTTCTAGCTGTGTAGTTAGTTCATTGATTTTTAGCTCTTTCTTTTTTGAGGTACTGTGGGCTGGGGATTGAACTTGGGACCTCGTATGTGGGAAGCCAGTGCTCATCTGCTGAGCCACATTAGCACTCCTTGAGTTTTTTTGTTTGTTTTGCTTGTTTTTGTTTTTCCCAGGACGCACCAGAAACCGAATCCGGTTTGCTTCATGTAATTTGGGGCATCCTGGTTAGGTGTATATACATTTATGTTTGTTATTTCTTCTTGGTGAATTTCCTCTTTTATTAATATATAATGTCTTCAATAACAGCTTTATCTGAAAGTCTATTTCACCTGATATGAGTTTATGCTCCATTTCTTTTTGGTTACTGCGTGCGTGGAATATCTTTTTCCAGCCTTACTTTCAGTCTTTTTGTATCTTTGGTTCTAAGGTGAGTCTCTTGTAGACAGCATATAGATGACTCATATTTTCTTATCCATTCTGCCAGTCTATGCCTTTTAATTGGGGGGTTTAATCCTTTAACATTCAATGTTATTACTGTAAAGGCAGTTCCCGTTTCACCCGTTTTGACCTTTGGGTTTTATCTGTCATTTTATTTTCTGTCGATCGCCGCCGCCGGGCGGTCCCTTGGCGACCCAGCAGTCGGGGGACAAAGGGAAGGGGTTGCGGCTCACCGGGCTCGGGCGTCCCCAAGCGCTGCGAGCTGAGGGCCAGGGTCTGTGTCTCCGGGCCGCAGACGAGAGTGGGGAGACGGACGCTTCTTAGTTACCAGCGGACAATGAGTAACGAATACGGAGACAACGAACACTCCGGAGACAAGGTTGGGCTCCAAGTCTGAGTTTATTGGGTGAGCCCTGATATTTATACAGGGCGGGAAGGCTGAGTGGGGCGGGGTGTGAATAGGGCATACTGGATGGATTCTGATTGGTAGGGAAGGGTTTATACCTATATAAGGTATGGAATGTGAGGGAGGGGTGGAGCTGAGCCGCAGCGGGAAAGGGAGGGGTGGAGCAGCGCCACGGCGGGAAAGGTTGCTACTGGTGTCAACAGCCGATTGGCTGTGGTAGCTACGAAAGCGTCTGTCCCTGGTTGGTTGCGTCATTGGCGCCAAGACGGTGTCTACGCCCTGGTTTTTTTCGGGCGGTGCACTCGGAGCTTCTGTACTGCCCTCGCCCCTCCCCCTACATCTCCTGCAATTTTCACCACTGTTTTTACACTTTTACTTACGTTTACTGATATAATCTTCATTTCTAGACTCTTCCAAGCCTCTCCTGTCCTTTTCAGGCTGTAGCACTCCCTTTAGTATTTCCTGCAAAGCTAGTCTCTCTGTTATAAACTCTCTCAGTTTCCGTTTATCTGTCAATATACTAAACTTGCCCTCATTTTTGAAAGATAGTCTTGCCGGATATAAGATTCTTGGCTGACAGTTTTTCTTTTGCAGTGTCTTAAATATATCATATCACTGCCTTCTTGCCTCCATGGTTTCTGATGCGAAATCAGCACTTAACCTTACTGGGTATCCCTTATATGTTATGCATCACTTTTCTCTTGCTGCTCTCAGAATTCTCTTTTTGTCTTTGGCATATGACAGTCTGATTAGCATGTGTCTCAGAGTTTGTCTATTAGCGTATATTTGGATGGGAATATATTGTGCTTCTTGGACATGGATATCTATGTACTTCAGTAGTGTTTGGAATTTTCCTGCTATTATTTCTTCAAATATTCCTTTTTCCCTTTTGCCTTCTTTTCTCCTTCTGGGACCCCCATGACATGTATGTTTGCACATCTCTTGCCATCATTTAGTTCTCTGAGACCTGTTCAGTTTTTTCCATTCTTCTGTTCTTTTGTATGTTTCCTTTCAGAGGCTGTAGCAGTTTGATATTGTTTATGAATTCCAAAAGTAGATATTGGATTATATTTGTATACTGGTCTGTTCCTCTGGGCATATTAGATTGTATTAACTTCAGAGGATTCACTTGATTAAATTATGATTGGGGCTTTGATTTGGTCAGTAGGATGTGGGGGCAGAGACTCTCAGAGAAAACATATGGCAGAGGAAAAAGTTTGGAGTTTTTGATGCTGGAGCCCTGGGAAGTAAACACACAGAAGAATAATATAGAGGAATAGATGACTCCATAGACACAGCAGACGCTCCGGGAAGAGAGGGCACCTGATAGTCTACAACTGACCTTGTGGAGAGAACAGAGCAGCTGAGCCCAGAGAGAAAGGAGCCCCAGGATGAGACTTATCCCAGCCTACAGCTGATATTGGAAGAAGCTGGACCCTGGATACTTAAGAGGGAGAGGAAGGCTGAACCCTCGCAGAGACTGGCAGCCATCTTGTGCCAACACATGGCAACAGACTTTGGTGAGGGACGTAACTTATGATTTATGGCTTCGTGACTGTAAACTTCTGTCCCAAATAAATACCCTTTATAAATGCCAACAGATTTCTGGTACTTTGCATCAGCTCCCCTTTAGCTGACTAATACAGAGGCCATGTTTGCAGCCTCACTGATCCTTCTGCCTCCTCAAATCCGCTGTCATATGCCTCTAGTGGTTTTTTGTTGTTTTGAGGTACAGGGGCTGGGCATTGAACCCAGTAATTCGTATGCAGGAAACCAGCGCTTAACCACTGAGCCATGTGAGCGCCTTTGAGTTGGTTTTTTCGTTTGTTTGCTGTTTGGTTCTTTTTTGTTTGTTTTTATGAGGCACTGGGACCTGAACCCAGGACCTCCCATGTGGGAAGTACGTGCTCAGCTGCTTAAGCCACATCCGCTTCCCCGTGGGTCTGCTTGCTTTTTTTGTTTTTGTTTTAGGAGGTACCGGGGATTGAACTTGGGACCTTGTGTATGGGAAGCAGGCACTCAGCCACTGAACTACACCCATTCCCCCAGCTTCCAGTGTATTTTAAATTTCATTTATTGTGCCTTTCATTCCCATAAGATCTACCATTTTTCTATGTATTCTCTCAAATTTTTTTTTGTGCTTACCCGCTGTCTTCTTAATATCCTTAATCTCTTTAGCTATCTATTTAATTGAACTCATTAAGGAGTTTTGTTTGAACATCTATGACTAGTTGTCTCAACTCCTTTATGTCATCTGGAGGTTTATCTTGTTACTTTAACTGGGCCATATTTTCTTGTTTGGTATAGGTTGTAATTTTTTGTTGGTGTCTTGGCCTTGGGCTTATTAGAAGTATTCTGGGTGCAGTTTCTCTCTTTAGTTTAGGGCTTTCTTGCCCTTTCTTCCTTGCTGGTTGTGTAGTAGGAGCCAAGGATGTAGTTGGTACTGTAAGCTGTGGAGGCTCAAGCTGCCTGCATTACCCCAGGAACCAGTGACACTTCCTTCACCTTTCTCTTCTGCCAGGGGTAGGGACAAAGCCACAGGAGTGTATAATAATCCAAGTTGTGTAGGCCAAGACCATCTGTTGTTGCCTGAAGAGACTGATGAAGCTTTATGCCACTTCCTCCCCTGCCTGTGGTGGGGTTGGAGCTGCAGGCATGGGTGGCAATCTATGTCATGTGGGTCCAAAATGACTGCAGTTGCCCAGGTAGACTGACATAGCACCGCCCCCCCCCCTCATCTGCTCACCAGGAGTGAGGATGGACCCCCTGGAGTGCCCAACAATCTAATCCATGTGGGCCGAATGCACCTGCAGTTGTCCTGAGAGGCTGAGGGAGTAGTATCCCTTCTGTTCTGCCCTCTAGGGGGTGAGGATGGAACCACCGATGCTCAACAGTTCAGTGCATGTAAGCTGGAAGTGCCTGCCATTGCATGGGGAGGCTAAGGAAACCCAGCCCCCTCCTATCCTATTGAAGGGTGGGAATAGATCCACAGGTTCAGTCCCTCTAGGGTGAGAGTACCTGCTGTTTCCTGGAGAGGCTAAGTAAACACCAGTCACAGTTATATTAGGGGGTGGGCGTGGATCCACAGGCACCCAACAGTCCAATCCATGCAGGCCGCCAGTGCTTGCCATCGCCCAGAGAGGCTGAGGAAACACCAACCCCTCCTGTCCTATTAAGGGATGGGGTGGATCCACAGGGTTCCACCATTCCAGGCTGTGCAGGCCGGAAGTCTCTGATGTTGCCCAGAAAGGCTGAGGAAACACAGTTCCATTGCTGTCTTACCTGAGGGCAGGGATGGAGTTACAGTGTCCAACACTTCAGTCTGTGTAGGCCAAAATCACCTGCAGTTACCCAGAGAGGCTGGGGAAACACTGGCCCTCTCTTGTCCTATCGGGGGTGGGGGTGGAGCCACAGGTGCTCAACAATCGACTTTGTGCAGGCCAAAAGTGTCTGCAGTTGTCCTGAGGGGCTGAGGAAACACCAACCCCCTTCTGTCCTATGGGGAGCATGCAGGAGTGGAGGTGGTATTGAAGGTGCTCAACAAGCCAGTTTGTGCAGACCGAAAGCGCCTGCAATTGCCTGGAGAAGCTGAGGAAATACAGCTCCCCTCTTATCCTGTTGGGGGGCAGGGATGGAGCTACAGGTGCCCAAGTATCCAGTCTGTGCATGTTGAAAGTGCCTGCAGTTTTCCAAAGAGTCTGAAGAAACACCAACCCCCTCCTATCCTATGGGGGTGAAGAGGTGGAGATGGAGTCGAAGGCTCAACAAACCAGTTTGTGTGGGCTGAAAGTGTCTGTAGTTCCCAGATAGGCCAAGGAAACTCATCTTCTCTCCTATACTATTGGGGTGCAGGGATGGAGCCCCAGGTGTCCGACTCTTCAGTCTGTGCCAGCCCAGAGTACCTGGCAGTAACCCGGAAAGGCTGGTGCAGGTCCCCCCAGCTTCTTCCTGTTGGAGGTGGGACTGGGGCTTGGGCTTAGGCTAGAACTGTATTCCAATCTGGGTGAAAGAAGCCAGTCCCTACCAACACTGATTTTCAGTCAGCCCCTCTTCCCCTCATGCCTGGGGCTGAGTTTAAAATGGTGGCTACTGGCCTCTTTCCAACTTGGCCAGGTTCAAACCTCAGCTGTTCTTAGGATTATACTTTAGCCAGCCGAATTTACTAATCATTAGCTGAAATTGGTGGCCAATGTCTCTTCCTCCCCCGCTCTTGGGAAATGGAGCTTCCAACTCCAGCCATGGAATAGCTCCAGAGGCAGCTTGCACCACCATAGTAGAATGGGTACTACTCTGTTTCCCAGAGAGGCTGGTGCAGGTCCCTCCAGCTTCCTCCCTGCTGGAGGTGGGGCTGGGGCTTAGGCTAGAACTGCAGTCTGATCTGGGTGGAAAGAAGCTGGTCTCTCTGAGCATGGAGGGCTCTACTCACGAATCTTCTCTGCAGATGGGCAGTCTCCTCCTTCCATTCTTTCAAAGATGTTTCTCTTCTGGTTTCCTGGGGCCCCCAAGCAGGTGCTTTAGACAACTGTGGGTGATTACTAACTGCACTGTAGGGCGAGCTGACTCTTAGAGTTCCTTACTTTGCCATGGTGTTGCCCCTCCTCTGTTCTGTCTTTTTAATAATGGCCATTCTAATAGGTGTGAAATTATATCTCATTGTAGCTTTGAATTGCATTTCCCTAATCACGAATGATGTTGAACATTTTTTCATGTTTTTTTCCCCATTTGTATTTCATCTTTGGACAAATGTCCATTCAAGCCTTTCACCCATTTTTTTTTTTTTAAACAAATCAGTTTTATTGTTACGTATTAATAAAGCATAAATCCATCCAAAGTGTACTATCACTGGTATTCAGTATAATCATGTATTTGTGCATTCATGACCTCAGTCATTCCCAGAACACTTATTCCAATAATAATAATAATAAACAAAAAATCCCTCTGAATCTCTCTATGCCTCGCCTGCCATATATAGCTGTTATTTTTTTTTTCCTTCTCTCTAATATATGTGTGTTTATATTTGTAAAAACAGTCTTATATAAGCAATTCGTGTTTTACTTGAGGTTTTACTACCTTATACAGTCACATGTTAACAGTTTTTAGCTTTCCTTCTGGTAATATACATGACCTTAGACTTTCCCTTTCAACCACTGCCATACCTATACAATAGCACTGCTAGGTACAAACACCATGATATGCTTTAGCCATTTCTATTCATTTCCAAAGATTTACAACATTTTAACCAGTTCTACACAGATTAACACTCAGCATTCCATTCTCTGTCCTCCTCCTATTTTCTGGTGACCGATATTCTAATTATTAACTCCATGAGTTTACACAGTATATTTAGTTCATAAAGCGCGATCATATAGTATTTATCCTTTTGTGTCTGGGTTGCTTTGCTCAACATAATGTTCTCCAGGTTCATCCGTGTTGTTATATGCTTCAGGACTTCATTTCTTCTTACAGCTGCATAATATTCCATTATGTGTATAACCATAATTTGTTTATCTGTTCATGAGTTGATGGACCACATGGGTTATTTCCAACTTTTGACAGTCTTGAATAGTGATGTCATGAACACCATTGTGCAGATGTGTGTTCGTGTTTCTGCTTTCAGTTCTTCTGTCACCCATTTTTTAATTAGGTCGTTTGTCTTTTTATTGTTGAGTTTTAACATCTCTTTGTATTATCATGGATAATAAACCCTTATCAGGTATCTGATTTCCAAATATTTTCTCCTATTGAGTCAGCTGCCTTTTCACCTTTTCACAAAGTCCTTTGAGGTGCAAAAGTGTTTAATTTTGAGGAGGTCCCTTTTATCTACTTTTTTCTTTTGTTGCTCCTGCTATTGTTGTAAAAGCCAAGAAACCACCATGTACCACAGGGTCTTTAAGATGCTTCCCTACGTTTTCTTCTAGTAGTTTTATTGTCCTGGCTATTATATTTAGGTCTTCAATCCATTTTGAATTGATTATTTTATAGGGAGTGAGATAGGTATCCTCTTTCATTCTTTCGGTATGGATATCCAGTTCTCAGCATCATTTGTTGAAGAGAGTATTTTGTTCTCTTAACATGGACTTGGTAGGTTTGTTGAAAACCGTTTGGCTGTAGAGGTGAGGGTTTATTTCTGGACTCTCAGTTCTATTCCACTGATGACTGTGTCTTTATGCCAGTACCATGCTGTTTTGACCACTGTAGCTTTGTAATATGTTTCAAGGTCAGGCAGCAAAAGTCCTCCCACATCACTCTTCATTTTCAGAATGCTTTTGGCTATTCAGGTGCACTTTTTCTTCCAAATAAATTTGGAATTGCCTTGTTTATTTCTGTAAAGTAGGCTTTTGGAATTTTGATTGGTATTGCACTGAATCTATAAATCAATTTGGGTAGGATTGACATCTTCACAATATTAAGTTTTCCAGTCCATGAACATGGAATGTCTTTCCATTTGTTTAGGTCTTCATTGATTTCTTTTAGCAGTGTTTTTAGTTTTCTGCATATACATCCTGTACTACTTTGGTTAAATTGATTCCTAGGTATTTGAGTCTTTTTGTTGCTATTGCAAATGTATTTTTTTCCCTGATTTTTCCTCAGATTGTTCAGTACTAGTGTACAGAAACATTGATCTTTGTGTGTTGATCTTGTATCCTGCCACTTTGCTGAAATCATAGCTCAAGTAATTTTATCATAGACATTTCAATAATTCTGTATATATATATCAATATACATATATATATTTATTAGGAGATACTGGGGATTGAACCCAGGACCTCATAAATGGGAAGCAGGCTCTCAACCACTGAGCTGCATCTGCTCTCCAGTGAGAATTGTGTGTTTTTTTTTTTTTTTTTAAGATTTATTTTGTTTATTTACTTTTTATCCATTTTAAACACCCCCCAACCCCCAACCCCCCACCCTGTTTTTGCTGCTTTTGTGTCCATTCGTTGAGTAATTCTCTGTGTCTGTTTCCTGCCCTCTCCTCTCATCCTTCTCCTCCTGTCTTCAACTGGGTTTCGATCCTGGGATCCTCTGATGTGGTGGGGGAGAGGCATTCTGCCACCTGCGCCACCTCAGTTCCTGGGTTTTTCGGCACGTCTTGTCTTGGCTCTCCCCTGCATCTCTTTCCTGTTACAGCATCATCTTGCTGCATGGTTCGGTGGGGCCTGACGGTGCACGTGTGCACCTTCTCTATTTTTCTTTATTTTACCGGGAGGTCCTGGGGATTGAACCCAGATCCCTCCATATGGGAAACAGACGCCCAGCCATTGGAGCCACATGCACCTGAGAGAGAGAGAGAGGGTTTTTTTTTTTTCATTTGTTTGTTGTTTTTAAAAGGTACTTGGAATTGAAACTGGAACCTTATACGTGGGATGCAGTTGCTTACTCACTTGAACTACATCCCCTCTAATTCTGGATCTATTTTAACCTCTTAAGATGTTATTAATTTTTACAATCCAATAACCGTTTAGAATTACCTGCACATTTACCCTTTTCATTGCTCTTCATTCCTTCCTATAACTTTCTTTCTCCATCTTGGATGGTTTTTCTTCTGCCTGGAGATCTCCCTTTATGTCTTCCACTAGTGGAATTCTCTCAGTATGTGTTGGTTTCCAAAATGTCTCAGATTATCTTCCTTTTATAAACTTTTTTATTAGAGAATTTTCTGTTTTATGAAAAATCATGCAGAAAATAGAGTTCCCATGTAACCCTCCCATTATTAACACTTTGCATTAATGTGGCACCATTTTTACAACTGAAGAAAGAACGTTATTGTAATTGTACTACTCACTACAGTGCATAGTTGGATTTTTTTCCCAAATCAATTTTATTGGTACATGTTAATAAAGCATACAGTCCATCCAAAGTTTACAATCAGTAGTTTTTTGTATAATCACATAGTTGTGCATTCATCATGTTAATCATTTGATCATTTTCGTTATTCCAACAATAGTAATAAAAAACAAAAAACAAACAAAAATAGCTCTATCCCTTAAAATAATGACCTCTTAGTGATAGTTTACTCAAGGTTCACTGTGTTGTATAGTCCTGTGTTTGTTTTTGTTTTATTTTAGTAACATATACAATCTAAAATTTACCTTTTTAACCACATTCAAATATTTAACTCAGAGATGTTAATTGCACTCATATTTGTGTACTACTATCAGCACCATCCATACTAAAACTTTTCCACCATCCCAAATAGAAATTCTGTTCCAGTTTAGCATTAAGGCCCTATTTTCCGTTCTGATTCTGGCCCCTGTAACTTGTATTCTAGTTTATGATTCTATGAATATGATTATTCTAATTATTTCATCAGTGAGGTCATACAATATTTTTCTTTTTGTGTCTGGCTTCGCTCAACATGATGTCTTCAAGGTCTAACCATTTTGTCATACATCAGAACTTCATTCCTTTTGTATAGCTGAATAATCTGTTGTGTACATGTATGTATGTGTGTATATATATGTATATATCATAATCACATTTGTTTATCCTTTCATTGGTTGATGGATACTTGGGTTGCACCCATCTTTTGGCAATTGTGAGTAATGCTGCTATGAACATCAATAAGTAAATATCTTTTCGAATTCCTACTCTCAGTCCTTTAGGGTATATACCTGGAAGTGAGATTGCCAAGTCATATTGTAATTCCATACTTAACTTTCTGAGGAACTGCCAAACTTCTTCCACAGTGGCCGCACAATTTTACATTCCCATAAAAAATAAACGAGTATTCCTATTTCTTCACATCCTCCCCAACACTTGCTATATATATTTTTTAATGGTAGCCATTCTGGTGGGTGTGAAATGGTATCTTATTTTGGTTGGTTTTTTGTTTTTTTTTTTTAGGAGG
>JAQZBX010082016.1:0-13589 GCA_029593785.1 Cabassous unicinctus | reverse complement strand
AAGGTCCTTGATGAGTTTCTGGGAGACAGTGGCTGTCCAAAGACAAGTTGGGAAATTCTCTCTGAATGCTGAAATCACCTACCCTTTTAAGGCATACAAATGATTGGATAAAGCATCACTCATTGCTGACAGCAATCTCCCTGAATGATGTAGATATAATCAGGTTCTATGCAGTAAACTCACTGGTGACTAAAGTCCAAAAATATCCTTGTATACAATTAGCCCAGTGCTTGCTTGATCAAACAACTGGGCACAGTTACGTGGTCAAGTTGACATTTATCCTAACCATCACAGCATGTATGCAAAACCCACACCAATCATTGTATTCAATTGGGAAATGTTTAAAGCTTTCCTTCTTAGATTGGGAATGAGAAAAAGAGGCCCACTGTCACCATTGTTATTCAACATTGAGTTAGAAGTTTTAGGTAGAACAATTAGACAGGAAAAAAATAAAATAAGAATCAATATAACCAAAGAAGTACAAGACCTATTTTCAGAACACTACAAAGCAATGTAAAAGTATTCAAAGACGTAAGCAAATGTAAAGATATACTGTATTCACAGATTGGAAGACTAAATATCATCAAATCACCTACTCTTTTAAGCTATCCAAGATGATTTCTAGATTCAATGCAATATCAATCAAAAACTTTGACAGCCTACTTTACAGAAATAGAAAAGGCAATTATTAAATTTATTTGGAAGGGAAAGTGCTCCCAATTAGTGAAAAACTTTCTAAAAATGAGGAGTGATGTGGCAGGTCTTTCACTGCTTGACCATGAAACATATTACAAAGCTAGAACGGTCAAAATGTCATGAGATTTGCATAAAGATAAATACATCTATCACTGGAATAGAATTGAGAGTCCAGAAATAAACCCTCACCTCTACAGCCAATTAGTTTTCAACAAACCTACCAAATCCATGTTTATGGAACAAAACAGTCTCTTTAAAAAATGGCACTGGGAGAACTGGATATCCAAAACCAAAAGAATGAAAGAGAACACCTATCTCACTCCCAGTACAAGAATCAACTCAAAATGGATCAAAAACCTAAATACAAAACCTAGTTCTATAAAATTACTAGAAGTAAATGTAGGGAAACATGTTGAAGATCTTCTGATAGGTGATTGTTTCTTGGAGCTTACACCCAAAACACAAGCAATAAAAGGAAAAAGAGATAAATGAATCTCCTCAAAATTAAACACAATTGTACCTCAAAGGACTTTGGAAAAGTATGAAAAGGCAGCCAACTCAATGGGAGAAATATTTGGAAATCACCTATCCAATGAAAGTTTAATATCAATGATATAAAAAGAGATAATACAACTCAATGATAAAAAGAGAAATGACATGATTAAAAACTGGGCAAACATCTTGAATAGACATATATCCAAAGAAGAAATACAAATGATGAACAAACAAATGAAAAAATGTTCAACATCAATAGTGATTAGGGAAATGCAAATCAAAGCTACAATGGGATATCATTTAACACCTATTAGATTGGTCATTATTAAAAAGACAGAGAACTACAAGTATCGGAGGGGATGTGAAGAGATAGGAACACTTCTTGACTGTTAGTGAGAATGTGGAATGGTATAGCCACGTCAGCCAGGGGTAAGACAGTAGAACCCGGGATACTATCTGGCCCCTCTTCCTCCACCCTAGGCTGGAAGCCCAGGGGATTTCAGGTCTCTGGCAACCCTTGCACCATCCCCTGGTGATTCCATCTGGAGCCAGGTATATGCATGAAAGACCAGGGGGTTTGTGGGCACAAGCACAGCACACTATACTATGCTTCTATTTCATTTCTTAGTAATTCATTTCTGGCTATTGCATTCTATATTATAAATTTGGGTATCTCAACTTTTCTCTCCCCCCAAAGGGTTTCCAGTACTTGAACTGGCACAATAAATCTTAGCTAAAAAAAAATATTCTGTCTTGCCTTATAGCTGCAGGGAAGCATATTCTATTCTGCCTGATAAAACTGTCCTTTTTTATGTCATTCCTAGTAAAGGAGTCCTGTGAGTCACCTGGACTTCAAGGTGGCCATTAGATCCTGTGAAAGCCTGAACTTTCAGGCTTCAACTCACTCTCATTCTCCATGGTCATCTAACCTGCTAACTCAAAGTGCTGGTAAGAAATATTTAAAGTAATATTTTTTGGGAAAGTTAAACACTTTCTTTTTATTGTGCACGCACAGAAGTAAACAAAAATTATCATTATGCTAGATACATTTTTTTAATTTAAATTGAGTTCCAAGGCCTTTCTCATTAAAATATATAAATGGTAATTTCTGAATAGCTGCAGAGATTTGCCCCCATGGAAAAGCATATGTGATTAGGGAAGGGACCTTTGGATTCACTCAGCATCACTCTGAATGAATGCTCAACAACCATGGAGGAGTGGCCCTGCTGATCAGGCCCTCAGTGGGCACAGAAGCTGACAAGTGTACACAGAAGCTGACAAGGAGCTCAACACCCCCTATGGAGCCTACAATCAATGTTCAGGTTGATTTGATGTTTTGATTGTGAAGTCCATGTGACAGTGTGACCCAGTGGCCACCAGTCAAAAGTTGACAGGCAGAAAGGGACTCCTGGTCTCAGGTCTCTTCATAGATATCTATGTGTATTCAATAAGTAGATGGGAGCAGATATTTGTAAAGCTTTGTAGATTTACCAATGCCTTTGCTGACTTCTTCCCCCTGGACCAAATGATGTTGTGTTCTCTCAGAGTGGAACACAAAAAAATCCACCAACCCTCATGTAGAAGCCAGGCAGAAGGGACCACACAGCCCACATAAAGAGACCTGAGACCTAGAGCAGTTGGAAGGCAGCTTTTCCTGAGGAATAGCAGCCCCTGGAGACCTCAGGCCACCTCACTCCCTCCCTTCCCTTAGTCCAACAGTCACTGCTGGGACACATTCTTTCTATGAGAAAAGAATGTAACCCCTTCCCATGGGGAATCAAGTCCAGTGGGGCCCTGATACCCACCCAGCAGAGCCTGAGCAGGGGAACCCTGGGCTGATGCATGACTGTTTTGGCCAGCTGGACTTTCTGGTTGGTCAAGTAGTCTCAGGATAAAGAGAAAACTCCCTGTCAGAGATTGAGTGAGATATACTCTTGCCCTTAATGTGGGCCTCTGCTGGGGGACTCTCACTGCACTCTAGGCCAGTGGAAGCCCAAAGATACAGTAAAAACTCATCATCTGCCATATCAGTTTGTACTAGATTTATTATGTGTTTCTACATGATGTCTCTGCACTCAAGAGCTTCCCAGCTCTGTAGGTGAAATTTCTCAGTTATCAGTGCCTTTATCTTTGTCCTGAATGACATTTGAGACCTGGCAATTCTATCTTTGAGGGAAAAGCACAGCCATAACTGTGATTCATTTAACAAAACCATCTGTGGATGACTGTGCCTGTTATCAAGAGCCTGAGCTTTGGGAGCCAGGGTTTGTGCTCTTCACCTCAGCTGTCCTGAAGAGTCCACCATGGGTGTCTGGGTGACACCTGGAGCCCTGGAGAAATGGAGGATAACTGCGAAACATGCAAAACTGAAAGCTAAGTATCACCCCACAATTGATCTGGACCACCCCATTCTAGATGAAGCCAAGGGATGATGTTCAAAATCCTTACAAAGATGGAGGCTAGAAGCCAGGGCAAGGTCCTGAAGGTTCAGGACAGGGCCAGGAGTTAACCCTTTAGGTCCAGCTCATGAAGAAGTACAGTTGAGCTCAGGGCAGGGACTATACCACCTGGACTGAAAGGACTGCAGTGTTTAATTGGTAATGCTGTGCCCTGTGTGCCAATGGGTCATCAGTCTTAGGGACCACTTCCTTCCCCAACCCCTGATATGTCACATATTTCAACTCTCCCCAGCAGAAAGGTTCTTCGGGGTGTAACCACAGTACAAGACTTTGGCCAAAGACCACCACCATCCCAGGAGTTGTGAACTCTAAGGGCATGGGGCTGGGTGTCTCTTTCAGGATATTTCAGTAACAACACAACTGAGTCTGTAAACTGGTGAACACCTCAGACAATGGACCTGAGAACCAAAGTCCACAGTGTCATCTTGGCCAGTGAGGAAGAGTGTGAATTTTCCTTCCATGGCAAGGAATAAGGACACTGATGCAGACACCAGAGCTCACTGTGAATCATCAGGAACCAGCCAGAGAGGAGTGGCCTCCAAGTACATGACAGAAAGGCTGGCAGCCTTCTGTTGAATTTCTGGATTAAAACAAGGAATTGCAGGGATGCTAGAAATGTCAGTTTACAAGGAGGGATAAAGTTTATGAAACGTGGTCATTTGTGGCTTTCAAAGCTGCATAACAAATGGTTTCTCAGAATGAATGTACAGAAAAAGAAATTTTGAGTTCAGATACCAGGATCCCAGAAGGATTCAAATCTAAGAGAAAGGAAGGACCATGGTGCCCCTAGAAGGGGATTGACGATGCATACTCCTGCCTGCCCTCTGGCCATTTCCTAACAATCTTCCTCTGGTCTTTTTCTTTGCACAGTGTAAGTTTTCATATTTTCACATTCCCCCTTCCTACCATACTGCTGATACAATTCCATAATTCATATTGGAATCTATGAGTTTTTAACTGGCGCTCACACAAACCTCTGCACCAGAAGAAGAACACATTCCCTCTTCCTTCAAAGCTGTAGAGAGGAAGCCACTGTCCTAGGTCAGGAATGACCTTTGTTAATGTGATTTTTACAGACATCCACATTTGCTATGCCCTGTGAAAGCCCATTCAAACTTGAATTCCAGGAGTTTTGATGGCTTGTCTCAGTTATGCACTGCACTGGCATGTGGTAGATGCTCCTTAAGTATTTAGAGGATGAGGGGAAAAATTTGAATCCATTTTCCTGCTGCAGATTTCTGTGGGCCTTCAATGCACCTCAAACTGTAGCTTGAGTGCAACATGCTGCCTTATTCTCTGCAAGTGACATGTGGGTCTCTTCTTCCCACCAACACTATTCTACTGATGGGTAGGTATACAGCCTAGTCTACACCTATATGTAGCTAAGCACCCATGACTGAGGTTCCAAGAAGAGTTCTGAGACAGTTTCTCACAAGACCTTGTTTTCTTGACCATTGATTGTAGCATGGGAGAAGGCAGGGATGGGGCAAGAATGATTTAGAAGTGGAGGTAGTGGGAATGTATTCTCTCAAAGGCTGCTCTGACATCCCAGCCTCCCCTTTCTCCCAAGGGAGCCCTGGGCACCATCTACAGCTGCCTTTGAGATTTTTGCCTTTAAAGGAGGAAGCCCCTAGATCAGCCTTCTAGTGGGAACCATCAGATGTGTGTGACAAAATATTCAGCCTAGCCCTTCCTCAATCAGAGCTCCCCACTCCACTACCCCACTGGTCAGTAAAGAAAAAAGTCCACACCCCTTATCAGTTGGTCATCAAGGCCCTGCTTAGCTGTTGCCACAGTGATGATTCCATATAAAGGTCTCCTCCCCAGATTAGAAACAATTGTCTGCATAGACCTTGAGCCCATGAAGAAAAGAGATGAAATCATTGCAATAAGTCTGCAGATTAAAAACTGGGCATATGCTTGCCACCCCAGGACTCTCTTTCTCACTCTGCTAGCCATGAGCAGGCTGTGAACATGATGGGCCAATCAAGTTTCCAACCTCCTGGATAACCAGCTCTTGTTCAAGGTGGGTCCGTCCTTCATGTTACTTCCAACAGCTCAGCCCTCCCTAGCTCAGACATACTGGGAGTGGAAGGTGCTGTGGCGCTGACCAGGAGGGATCAGTATATTTGCCCAGCCTTCATTCACTACCTTGTGACCCCTATCTTACTTTTGGTTGTCTCTTGGTAAATGGCCAGAGTCTTCTGTGGTAGGGGTTGAACCAATTCCTGCAGCTTTGAAAAAGGCTCTCATTGCCACTTTTCCTGAGATGAGAGCCTTGGGATGCTGGGAAACAACAAGAACACATCTTGCTCTCCCAAGCATCCTGCTCAAGTGACCTGGGTTGGGGGCTGTCTCTAGAATGTGGGTTCCCAGTTACCAGGTTTCCAAGTTCTGTTGGGTTATATCTCTAAGGAAGTGAGGTTACTTCTTGGGTTCCCATTACCTGTCCCACCTCCATGGATAAAACCTCTACTGAAGTTGATTCCTCTTCAGACTCCTCTCTAATGTCATCAATTTACCTCTACAGTGATACAAAAACTCCCCTCCCTGCAGAATCTGGGAAAGGCCTAAGAAATTCAGGATCCCAGTATTGAGGAGGTAGGGCTGGCTTTAGACCTATCTCCTTTTTCTGCCTTATCCATGAATTTGGAAAAGTTATTGTGCCTATTGGGCCTCCAGAGTCTCCTTACCAGAACCATAAGGATCATTCTAACTTCCACATCCTAGGGACTTAAGCAGATGTATATTGAATAATATCTATACAACTCACGAGTTAATGTGAAAGATCACTACTACATGAACTTTACAGATGGAAGAATTACTTGAAGGAAAATGAAGCAGCAGGGAGTTCAACTTAATATAAGGCTGGTTCTTGATGGTATGATTATGGTAAAGTAAGTTCTTTTTGGTTTCATTTCCCAGTTCCCAAAATAATGTGCCTGATATTCAATGAAAATCAGATATCACCATCTGAATCAAAACCCTTCAATGGCTACCCATTATATTTAGAGTCAGATTGAATGCCTGCATTTATTTTACAAAAGCTTCCAAATAGCTTCCAAGGATCTCTGCCTCCTGGTATACAGGTTCTTGTCGAATCTCTTCTTCTTGGGTGTGAACTGGACTTGGTGACTCTCTTGTTATCAATGGAATATGGCCACTCCTGTAATTTCTGTCTTGCTACTTCTCTTTTACTGTCTATCCATCTGCCTCTATCTATATATCTATCTGTAAATCTATACTTTTCTCTTATATCTCACTCTAGGGAAATAGGTTATGATGTGCAGAGACCCATATTGCAAAAAATTGAGGGAGGGCCCTGATAAGAGATAGAAAGAAAATGAAACCCTCAGTCCAAACTGAATGAAGCCAATAACACATGAGTGACTTTGGAATCAGACCCTTCCAAAGTCAAGCCTCAGTTGGGTCTACTCCTCCGACTTGGAAGAGAAACTGGATCAAAATCACACAGCTTAGCCTTGCCTGATTCTTTGTTCACAGAAACTGTGCAATAACAACATTTGTTGTAAGCCACTAAATTATCCGGAGTGCTGTCACATACTAATAGATAGCTAACATAATGAACCAAGCCCCGAGTTCCATCCCTCCCCTCCTTCATCCCTCCCCACCTCTCCTCCAAAGCTCCCTCCATCTACAGTGGCCTCTTTTCTAATCTCTTCTCAGGCCAAACTCACTTCAGTCTCAGAATCTGCAAAGTTGTGCCTTCTACTGGCATACTGTTCACACACTTGTGCAGGGCTGGCTCCTGTTTCTCATTCTAATTGTAACACAAATGACACTTCTGTGACTCTTTTCCAGCCAACCCACCTAGTGGCTCCCAGGTCTGCTTTTGCAGCACCCTAATTGATTTTCATCAATGCACATGCTCTTCATTCTATTTTACATGTATTTGTTTACTATTTTTTTCCATCTCTTCCTCCAGACTCTGAGGTCCTGGAAAACAGAGAGAAAGTTCATCATTTTCAGCACTCTTTCCAAGGCCTAACCCAGCACCTGGCCCTGGTGAGTGATCAGGGCATAGTTCCTACATGAATAAATGAGATGATCACAGAACACTTCTACCAGACTCACACCAGCTTACATTTTGTAAATTAATGCCAAACTCCAAACAACATAAAAAAGTCTGATAAATCTATCTGACAATAGAAGTTAAGACCAGCTACAGAATGGGAAAATATATTGACAATGGTATCACCTAGAAACTAATAGTATCCAGAAGAGTTAACAAATAATATATCTACCAATCCAAAACCAAATATAAATTGACCAAAAATATAGGCAAAAGGAATATGAACAGACAATTCACAGATTAGTAACATTATGTGGTAAATAATTGTAAACTGTATCATAAACAATAAATGAAATTCAAGCAAATAACCAATACAATTTCACATATAAAAATTTCTTACATAGTGGGGCCACACTACATAAAAATGGAGATTCTCCTCCAGTGTCAGTGGGGGTACACTTTGTCTAACCACTTGGAACACATAATAGTCACTTGGGCAACATTTGAAAATATCCCACAGTATAGCCATTCTTCACATTCTCTTCATATCAACAAATGTATGTCCCCCAAAATACTCACAACACCATCATTAATGGAAGGGAAATGTTGGAATGAAAGAAAACATCAACAAAAAGGAGAAGGTAGTAAAAAAGAAATCCACATGTAATACAAGTCAGTGGTAAATAACAGTGAAACTGAGTAAACTAGGCTATGGTATATGTGTCCAAATGGAGATTTTCAAGGAATTGTGCAATGTGCATAATTCAAAATGCAATGTGCAGGGAAGCAGATGTGGCTCAAGGGATTGAGCTCCCACCTTCCATATTGGAGGCCTTGGGTTTGGTTCCCAGGGCCTCCTGGTGAGGGAAACTGGTTCATGCCCAGAGAGAGGTGACAGCCCACACCCATGGACGGCTAAGTGCTCACACACATGGAGAGCTGGTGCAGCACAAGATGATGCAACAAATTGAAACAAGCAGATACGGAGGAAATGTGCAGTGAATGGACACAGAGAACAGACAGTGAACACAAGTGGCAAGAGGGTGGGAAAAATAAATAAATAAAAATAATTTTAGAAATACAATTTGCTGAAACATATATTGACATATACACACATTTTGTGAACTTGTATTGAATCTATTTTGTTAAATACACACAAGTTGCTACTGAAATTTTGTGAATGATTAGTAATGGGACAAAAAGACCAAAAGTGATTGGATCCACTTGATTTGATTACAGTGTCCAATCACATGAGGTTTGAACAACATAAATATCTGACTGGGAATGAAACATCCCTCACATACACTTTCTCACTCACCCTGGAACCTGGATTGCTTCCAGCAGTTTGCCCAGCATCCACCAACATGAAATCTGTTGGTAAACAACATTATCTCAGGTGGATTTCTGATTGGTTTTCATTTTGGCCCTCAGTTTATCCCTCAGATAAAAGGTACAGTGAGAGAAATTCATAGTAGTGTGGATTTAGGTGTTGGATTTTGGAGTCAGTAATTAATGATAGTATTTATTGGGACATTGATGCAAAAATTATGTGATTCTAAATGCCAAGTAATACGTGATTGAAACTTTCAAGGAAATCCATCAAAGTAAATTTGAGTAGGACTATAAATGAGGAGTGATGGAAACCTTTTTTGTGCCAAAGGCATTTAAAGAATAAATAATTCATTTGTTCATCTTCAGTTCAAATATATTCATATCATATTTATTAGAAACCAATGAAAAAGTAAGGGGGTGAGGGTAAAGCAATAATTATAATGTTCTATACCTCCTACTGTAAAGTTCCCAATCTAATGACAGAGACAAGAATTTTTCAATGTTAATTGATTATTGGTAAATACCTTCTTTCATGCCAAATGTAGCAATTGAATTTTGAAGAGAAAAAATACTTTAATCTAGGTTTTCAACTATGGTTGCCACAAGATTAGAAATAAGTTCTAAGAGCCTTTTAATCTTTGTACCTCTGGAGCAATGCTGACTTTCTTTTTCTTAATACTGTCTATTTAGATAGACCTTCACAGTGTCTGCAAAAGTAGGCACTCAAGGATGCCAATCTAAATTCACAATAAGTTGTATGTCTAGATTAACTCAGGATCCTATTCAAAGGGAAAGTAATCATGGCAGAAGAGGGTCAATGTCTCAGAAAGGGACGTCACTTTGTGAGAACCACAGAATGGTTGTGGGATTAACTCCTCATTCCATTGGGAAAGAAGATGCATGAGGGAATTTTTCTCTATATGAAATATATTTTTCTCTTCTTGTGTTTTGGGAAATACAACCATTATAGCTGAGGAATTTGAAAATGAAGCCCCATGGATATTAGGCAGATGGAAGGTCTGTTGGGATATTACACTTAACATCAGTTCCACAGACTCCATAAGCCCAGATCATGAAGAAATGAAAGAAGTGACCAGAGGGCAGGGGACTTCTCAACCAGAGGATGAGGTTGACAGTGTAAGTGGAGGCTTGGCATTCTCAGCAACCAGGGAGGATGCATGGAACACAGAGAGTGGCTTTGAACATGGAAATATCTGTCTATAATCCAGGATTCTCTGCCCATCCAAGACTGGTCTTGTTTATGACCTTATGATGCTCTGATAATTCAGAGCCTCTGAGGGGTATCTTTACTCCCTATTTTCTTGTACAACTAGGTAATTTTACCATAATGAAGCTTCCCATGAATTTTCTTTATCCCCTTATTGGACCAACCCCTTGCTGTATTTCCTGAGTGATACCACACCTGTTTCTCTCCCAAACTTAACATTGTCCTGCTTAGACACCAGCCAATTAAGGTCGAGTAGCTGTAGTCAGTAGCTGACCACAAAAGTTAGTTAACCACATAGAGGATCAGTATTCCTCTACCTCTGCATTGAAGATCCTGAAAGCAGCTAGTCAGGATGGAAAGAGGCAGCCCATGAGATCCCTGCAGCCTCTGTGAATAGTGATTTTCTTATAAAAATAATTGTTATCTAGAGTGAAAATTTAAATCTTCTGAAGCCGTATGTGGCAAGACTACCCTTGGCCCTTGATTTTGGCTTAGGTTTGGAGCTGGTTGGGCTTGGGATTGTAGGTTAGAGTCCTACCACAGAATCCATTTTGCAGGTAAGAGACCTCCCACTGGTATCCTGACTGAGTACTAAAATTCTGAGGAATAAACTTAAAGTGTAACTTACCCAAGAGCTGACAGGAAGTCACAATGGGCAACAAATATAGGCCTAGAATGAAAGAGAAATTTGATTCTCCAGATTGCATATTAAAACCTTGGGAACAATTTGATTATGAACCCTCATGATGAAAAGGAGAATATTTCTGCATAAAAGTGCATGGCCACAATATAAATTAGAGCATGGCCAGGAATGGCAGGCGAAGGGATTTCCTGAACACAATGTTACTTTGCAACTAGAAATATATTGTAAAATGCTTAGTAAATGAGATGTAATACCATATGTTCAATGTTCTGTGATTTAGCTATTAATCTTAAACCACAGCATCAGTGTTTTGGGCATGGTATGATGTTAGCAAGTTACAGACATTATATAATCTGCCAGCCAAGAAAAGGGAAGAAACTATTCTCTGATTCCAACCCTTAAGAAAAACGCCAGGCTTGCTCCTTGCTTCCACCACTCCTCCAGCACCATATGAAGGAGGGGAAGAAAAGGGGTAGGGTAATCTTGAACTGCCATTAGATACCACCATAAATGACCTCCAATCTCATACACAGAGTTGTATCCAATTTGGCCAGGGAGCATTCTTGTAGCTGGGAAATCCCACTAAGCCAGGTGCCAGCTGGGATTATTAATCAAGGCCATCCATTATGTTACTTGTTTGTACACCCTCCATTCTCCACTTCAGACTAGCACAATTGGAAGAATTGAGTCCCAACTTATGGGGAAGATCCCAAGAAAATGGAAAATATATTCAACTCTAATTTTGCAATTCATATTCCTAGTTGGGTGGACATACAGGCCTTACTGAATGTGCTGTTAATGTCAGAATAATTTAAAATAGTTTTAGTGAAAGACCATGAGCAATATAATTATCTGGAAATGGAGGATTAGAGAGGAATTGAGATTATTTCTCTTCCAGAAAAATACCTAGAGGATGAGGGGAAACTGTCTGTAAGGCTATTCTGGGGCTAAGGACAGCAGGGTAAGGCTAGGCACCACCCAGAAGAGAGAGGGGTGAAGGAAAGGAGTCTCAGCTGGCTGGAAAAATCCCATGATTAAAGTTGCAGCAGTAGTGGCTGGTGCCCATTCTCCCACTTTCAGAATAAAAAGCAGGGAGTCCACTTGCTCCTGGCAGGTGGCTGAAGACTGAGAAGGTTACAGAAGACCTATTGCCAAAACAAGCCAGATTTGGGATACAGACTACAGCAAATTCAGATTTTAGCAAGTGAACTTTGTTTACTGCATTGGAGGGATCTCTCAATTCCAGACAGGGTAGGGTCATGATATTGTTTGCCCTGAGAGCCTGCAGGAAATGAAAGATACTTTGCCTTCTTAAACATCCTCCCTACGGTCCAGGGCTTGTTACTGAAGACACATGGAGGGAGGTTGTGGCCAGCAAAGGTGGGAGAAAAGCTTCTGAGAAAGTTTTTTTTGAAGATTGGTCCATCCTGAGGACATCACTTTTGCCCGCTCACAGAATTTACAGTGAATGTATTCCCAACCAGCATCTTGAATCTGAGCTGAGAGGTCTGTCAAAGACAATCATCTCCTGGCAGATCAGAAAAGTGCAGGAAAAAAAGAGAAATAAAGAAATAAGACAATCCTGTGCCTTTGCTGCTTCCCTCTCCAAGGCCCTTGGAAACTAGCATCCACTTCAATACTGCATCCTTAGCTTTGCTTTGAGCAGTTAAACAGGGGCAATTTTTAATATCTAGAACATGTGGAAGCAAGAATCAAAGAACAGTGATAGCACATACCTGCTTAACTGTAAATCCCTAGGCAAGAGAGAGAAACTATACATCAGAATAAATTCAGCATCATGATCAGATACCAAGACATCAGCAAAACATTACAAGTCATACTAAGAAAAAGGAAGGTATGACTGAGGCAAATGAACAAATCGAAGCCCCAGATGACACAGAAGACTTGAAGCAACTAATGAATGAAGTTCATATAGATCTTCTAAAACAATTCATGGAGTTGAAGGACAATATGACTAAAAAAAAAAATAAAAGGCATTAAGAAGACACTGGGTAAGTACAAAGAAAAATTAAAAATTTTGGATAGAAAAATAACAGAGCTTATGGGAATGAAGGACAGGATAATTGAGATTAAAATTACAATAGAAGCATACAAAAGCTGATTTGAAATTATTAAAAGTGATAAGAAAAGAGAGAGAAAAGAATGGAAAAATTGAGCAGATATTCAGGGAGTTGAATGATAGCATGAAGTGCAACATCATATTGTTACAAGATTTCCAGAAGGAGAAGAGAAAGAAAAATAGGCAGAAAGAGTATTTTAGGGAATAATGGGGCCAAATTTCCCAACTGTTATGAAAGTCATGAGTATATGTGTCCAGGAAGCACAGCATACTCTAATTAAAATAAAGCCAAATAGACCTACCCTAAGACACATAATATTCAGAATGCCAAATGCCAAAGAAAAAGAGAGAATTTTGAAAACAGCAAGGGAGAAGCGAAACATCAAATACAAGGGATGTCCAGTAAGAATTAGTGCAGATTTATCTACAGAAACCGTGGAGGTGAGAAGACAGTGGTATGACATAATTAGAGTACTGAAAGAGAAAACCTGCCAACCAAGGATCCTTTCTCTGGTAAAACTATCCTTCAAATATGATGATGATTTAATATAGTCATAGATAAACAGAAACTAAGGCAGTTTGCAAACAAGAATCCAGCTCTGCAAGAAACACTAAAGGGAGTA
>JAQZBX010082015.1:0-13589 GCA_029593785.1 Cabassous unicinctus | reverse complement strand
CCCAGGTATGGGAGCGTCCATGCTTGTCTAAGAAGGGTTGATTGCTTCTTCCTGAAATTCAGTTCATCAAGGCTTCCTTGCATCCACCACTCTTTGCTAGCCTCACAGAAAAGCATGATTTCTATTTTTTCCAGGTTTGTCTGACTGTTACCATAGGAGTAAAGGTCTTTTGTGTCTTTGTACATCTTACCTGAAAGCAGAACTCTGTTACAGTTTATTAATCCCTAATTGTCAAATCTCAATATATATTATGTTTAATGCTAAATCTTCAACTCTTGCTTAAAAATACTATAGTTTCCTAGCCCATATGGGAATATTTTTAGCAGATTCCAAAGCCTTAAATTCCTCATTTGACTCTGTTCTTTGGGGAATTTATTTTAGATTTTTTGAAAAAATTAATGTTTTAAAGCATATAGTAAATAACACTAAAATAATGTCATTGAACCAAAAGAAAAACTCATGATTTCCTCAGAATGATTTCCTACAACAGGAACCATTGGGTCAAAGTCATGTACACTCCAAAGTCTGGATAATTTGCCCTCTGGAAAATTTGCACCAATATACATCTTGACTACCACTGTAAAAGGTACCATTTCCTCAAACCATAACCAATTTTTAATAAATCATTTTTAAGACAAGCCTGATCCTTTAAGATTATTCCTCATAAACTTTTCTTTTTATGACTAGAGGCTGAGCATCAGATTCAAACTCACACAAGTCCCTGTATGTTGGGGATTGAATCACATCCTCCACAAAAGGCATGTTCGGGTCCCAACCCCTGGTTCTGTGGGTGTGAACCCATTTGCAAATAAAACTTTGAAGATGTTATTAGCTAAAGTGTGCCTGAACTGAATAAGGATGGACCTTAATCCAATATGGCTGAAGTCCTTAGAAGCAAAGGAAATTGGACACAGAGAGAAAGAATCCACAGGGAGCAGCAAGAAGCTGGAAGTCTATGGAACCTGGATGAGAAAGGAGAAGAAGCCGCCATGTGCATTGCCATATGACAGCAAAGCCAAGGACCAAGGATCATCAGCAGCCAGCCCCAGAATGCCACAGTTTCCGGGAAGAAAGCATTGCCTTGCTGATGCTTCAATTTTGGACTTCTAGCCTCAAAACCATGAGCCAACAGATTCTTGTTGAAACCAACCCATGGCATAGTATTTATTATAGCAGCTGGGAAACTAAAACACAATATGAGCTGCTTGTTCTCTAACCTCCTCATCTTCTACTCTTCCTCTGCCTCTCAACACTACAGTCACATGGACTTTATTTCAGTTTCTCAAATGCTTTATCCAAAAATCTTTGCATAACAGTCTCCTTGTTATGATTGCAATGTCACTACATATGTCACCTCCCTAGGAGCTCTTACCTGATTTTCTATTCTAAAAGGCTTTCGTATCGTTCTTTACAGCACATATAAAAATTTGAAATTATCCTGCTTAGTTATCGGGCTACCTTTTATTGTGTGTCTCCTACCACTACAAATTAAGCCCTGTAAGAGAAGACAGCTTGTCTGTTTTGTCCACAATTGAATTTCCAAATTTAGAAGAATTCCAGGCACATAATAGATGCTCAAAAATATCTTGAATGAGCAAATGTTATGTTTATTGAAGATATGTATTTATTATTTGAGAAGTATACAAGCAAATACTTTAACCATTTTTTTTCCTACAGGGATCTTCATCTTTTCTCTTTCACAAGAGATAGTTTACCCTTTTAATTTATCAATGGGATTTTTACAGAACTGATAAGTGACACCATCTCAGAGACTTACTTCCCTTTGCATCATTCTCCAAGAAGTATTATTGGTCTATGCTAAGGCATTATGGATGAATACTTGCAGCTCATTTATCTGTAGTTGAATTTGAAATTATTTAAGAATTATATAAAATAATTCATTTAAGTTTGTCACCCAGATAGAATTAAAGGTCTGAGGTAAGCAGGCTTTCTGGTTTCGAAACACTGCCCTTCTGTATGGTTCTTCCAGTTGCTCATTCCCACTAGTGTTTTTTGATGGGAAGAATCACTGCCTCATCTGTGCTTTCTCAGTGCTGTCTGAGTAGCCTTACACTTACATACTCTTTGCTTGGCTACTATTCTCCCTCCTGAGAACACCTTCTTCTTTTTCTACCACAGTGAACTCCACCAAGAGTATCATTCTCACCTCCTTTGAGAATCCTTTCCAAAATTTTCTAGAGCAGAAATCAGTAAACTTTTTCTGTAAAGAGTCAGAGAATAAACATTTTAGTCTGGGCCAGTAGGTCTCTGTCATTACAAATCAACTGTGTCATTGTCACACAAAAGCAGTCACAGACAAGATGTCAGTGAATGTGCATGGCTGTGTCCCAATAAAAATTTATTTACAAAAACAGGCCAGATTGTAGTTTGCTAACCTCTCTCCTAGAGAATTAGTGAACCTAAATTCTTGTGCTTAACACACTGTAAGGTGGGTGGTTGTCTATTTGGGCTACTTGGAGCATAGTTACTATACATTGTGCTCTGTACCTAGCATGGATATTGGGCCTATGATAATTTGCAGAATAAATAAAAGAGGGAAGGGAACAACTATCAAATGACTGTAGAAACAGAGAGAGGGAAGGAAGTGAGAAGATAACTGTGTTTATAAGATAAATAATTTCAGCAGCTGCAACAGATACACCCCCAAACCTCAGTGTCTTAACACAACAAAGATTTCTCTCTTTCTCTCATAGTTCACTGTGAAATGGCAGGGTTGGGGTGGAGCAGACTCAGTTCTACATAGTCATTCAGGGACCAAGGTCCTTCATCTAGTGGTTCCACCATCGACTCTAGGTTATCAGTCCTCTCCACCTAGCAAGGAAAAGAGAACAAGAATCTCATGTGGGTGGTTCTTATGGCCCAGGCCTGGAAAAGGTACCCATCACTTCTGCCCACTTTCTATTGGCAAGATTTCAATCCCAGGCTCCACCCAACCACAAGCAAGGCTAGAAAATGTATCTTAGCTCTGTGCCTGGGAAGCAGAGAGAATATGATTATTGGGGAGCACTAGCAGTCTGGTTTATGTTGTGTTAAAAGACCACAAAGGGGTAGAGCAGTTTAGGTGAGAAAGCAGTCAAGAAGACACTTCCCAAGGGAGGAAACAGCATTTTCAACAATAGTTACAGGTTCATTTTCTCAATAGAAGCTTGCAGCACTTGTTAAGTGTTGTCATTTGCAAACCCACAGACTCCCTTAGATACATACAAGTGAATGCCAGTGTGGGAAAAATACTATTAATGGCCACATTCCAAGGTACACTAAAAGCATTGGGTATGGGAGTGTACTCGCCCTTGGTCTGGGTGAGGTCACAGCATGTGTTTGGTTATTTTAAAGCCTAGGGTGCAATTATCAACCTCCTAAAAATAATTTTATCCTAATTTCATCTTAATTGCATTGAGTCTTTTTCTCAATAACTACAATTATGTCCTTCAAAATAATCCCACTGGACAGTTCTCAGAGCTATTGAGAGCTATTTCTTATCAAAGGTGAAGAGGAGGAGTGGTAGGGATAAAAAGGCAGAGATCTTGTGTATAAGAAAGCACTGTATAAAGAGCTGCATGAAAGAAAGACATTGATAATACAATAGTGTATGGCTATTATATTACAGTTATTATTTTAGTTAATTTGTTGCAGTTGAATTGCTTGTGGAGTTGAAATACCAGTAATGGTACCTGCCTAAGGAAGATGACTCCATGAGAACTTTTCATTATTAGGGGATTACAGAGAAGCTGTTTTCCTGGTGATGCAAAAAAAGGATGTGTCCCTTCTGAAATCCTACCTCCTTTAAAAATCTGGTTTCCAAGTGGGCTTTCCAGTAGAGGGAATGATTTGCAGATGCTGCAATTTACCATCGATCCCTGGGCCTAGATTCCAGTTGTTCCTGTAGTGGTTTGGGACACAAATGAAAAATATCTAGAATTAGATTCAGGCCCCTGAACTGAGAAGGCTAAAAGAAGGGCACCGAGGGGGTTGGAAGGAAACAGTTGCCTTTTTACTTATTCAAGGATGAAGCATCTCACACAGGCTGCAGTCCCTTAAATAGGCCTTCCACTTCGCCCATGACAGCTCCGGAATTACCTAGCACTGGTGCCACTCACCGTCCCAGCAAGGTCGCCAGCAGTTCACAAGTGCTGTCATGACCATCTCACTGCCATGGAGCACGGATATATTTAGCTCAGTAACTATGTTAAGCAGTTGGGCAGCATCCCTTATCATTACTTCTGTTTCTATTCTGTCTTTTCTCTTAGGATGTGAGTTATCTTGTTTGTCCTGAAGAATGAACAGAATGAACAGAATGTAGGCGAGTGAAGACTCTAAATTTGTTTTCATGATTTTAAATTCTCACTTTATATATTTAGGGAATTTGTGTATTTGAGAATGCAAAATTAACCATTAGAAAGAATTAAAATTACGTATATATTTTTGTGTGCTCTCAGCTTATGATTGCACTAACCAAAGAAAGAAAACACCACCATTAAATAACTATTTGAGATTTGATTTCACTTTGGAGAGCAGAAATTCACAGGAAGAATTTTAAGGGAAGTGTAACTACACTCAGAAACACAGTAAGCTCTGAATATATGATAAACATTAATAATAATTTTAGCTAAAATATTGATTGAGGCAGCGGAGTTAGAAAAAGTTTAGCAAGACATTACATTTTATATTAATTTTAAAATTTAAAGAAATAATGAGTGCTCATCATGTGCCAGGCACTATTCTAACAACTCTATGACATGATACCCCGTAAAGTAGACATTATGATCCCCATTTTAAAGAAAAGGAAATTGAAGCCCAGAGAATTTACCCACGTTCACCAGGTAAGCGCAGCCAACCTGGTTCAGCACTCCTGGACCTGTGGGTCCACTTTGCTGTGCCCCTCATTTCTCCCTGGGGTTTCAGGTTGTAGTTCTAAGAGAAAGTGGGGCCCATTTTTTTAGATGCGAAGCCTGCAGCTTTTCCTTTCCTGTTGTGAAAGTGGCCCTGGCTGCAGGTGGAAAGCGCAGCGAGTAGGGATCGTTTTACTCTCTGAGGAAGTTCTACTATCTGCAGGCCATGTTGAGTCAGGGCATTTGGAAAGAATTAAGAAAGCTCTAGTCCAGCAGAGAAAAGGGAATTGAAAGACCTTCTTTCTGTCCAAATGCCCCAAAGGCCTCCTCTGCAGGTCCCATGGAATGGCTGTCTAGGAGCAGAAGAAACTTTTTTACTGAGAATGATTAAACTGCTCAACCACGGAGGCACACACATGGGGTACACATTTGAATGTTTGTATTTCAGGCATAATAAATTGAGATTTACTGGCATTGTGGTTGCACTGAGTAGGTGAAAATCATTACTGTTTAAATATTTCTGCCATTTTAAGAATAACTTTTGTTGTACAAGGAACAAGAGAAGTAATAGTCTAGGACATGTTGTAGGACTTCTTTCAGCTTTGGCTTCAGACCACCTTATAGGAAAATTTTAGAGATACACCTGTGGAAGCATAAGCTATATGATCTTGGTTATTCACATAAAAATGCCCCATGTTTAACAATGGTACCAGAACATGTTCTTACTGATAAGAGGAGTCTCCCCTCTTGTAGATTAAAAGGCCATGCACGTATTCCAAGCTTTTGCCATGGCTAATCAAATATTCTTTGAAATGTTTTAAAGAGCCTGATTAATATTCTTTCCAACTGATCTTCAGTGGTAACAGATCTTTGCCCTTCAAGGTAAAGTTCTTTTTTTTTTTTAATAGGCTAAAGTAATCAGGAACTGAGTCTGAAGAAATATGTGGCTGATAAAAAAATAAAGGTGATAAGGCTTTTGGTGAAACACAGGGTGCGGCTATAACAACAAAATTAAATTTAATTGTATAAACTCATTGCTCTTAAGGCAATTTCCAAACCATATAGTACATCAACAGAAACCTTATGGGTGTAGAGCAGTGCTAAGTTAGTGGTCTCCGGATGTGGCCCCTTGGCCTAATAACACACTTTTTTGGATCTATGAATTTTCTTAAGGGTGTTTATAAGACTCAGTTTCATATTTTATAGTCCACATGATGTGTATATGGAAGCAATAGTTCCATACAATGCAAATTTAATATTAGGAAAATTGGTGTCTTATCACTGTCAGATAAGAAGAAAGAAAAGTCGAATTAGGCCAGCATCTCTGGTTTAGAGATAACTCTGCTATAAGCCCTTCTTACCTCAAGTATAATCCTTCACCTTTAAAGGTGTTCAGAATGGATGAGAGAAACTCAAAGTTATTCTGGAGAAGAAAATCATTTATGGAGTTCTTTCAGTAGTTTGATATATGAGTGGCAAGTCTTTAGTCCACTAGCACATGTGTGCACACACACAAACACACACACACAATTTTAAGCCTCTCTAGTAGGGCCTCATTTTTATTATTCCTACTAGATTTAACATTTCAAAAGGGGTATTCTATAGTTTTGAATCCTAATTAAAGGATTCACATTTCATGATCGTTACTCCTTGGTTCAGTTTTGGTAAATGGTGGTTCCCAAATGACATGGCAGAGGGGAAAGCCCTAGACTGGATGTTGACAGATCAGGGCAAAGTCCTTCCTATATGTATGTGATTGCTAGATTTTTAAACTTGAGCAAGTTACTCTCTCTAGAATTCACATCTTTAAAACAAATGGAATACACTACAAGATCTCCAAAAGTTCCACTTAGTTCTAACCTTCACATTGCTGGTGTTCTCTAAACTTACAAGTTGGGCATTTTGTGGGATTTGTAGCACATGTATCCTAAGACAGTGATTTACTTGGCAGCTGGTTCTCAAGAAAAGAACCAGCTCAGCAATTTGATTCTGTCATTCCTCAAAAATTGAACTGGGAGAAGGAATGACCTCCCTAAGCACTCACGCAATTGTTATTCTTATGATGAGGCAACTTAACAACCAGATTGTCTGTTTCTTGGTTGACATACTCAGGAATTATCATCATTATTATATGTTTCATGTATTGCTTCATTGATAGACTCTAGTATTTTTTGAGTGGTGATTTTGCAATACTCCCCTTTATTTGGATGGTTTAAACCATAAAACCATTATGGAAATCTACATTAACTCTCCTCTGTAGGCATATATAATTGGCTTTGAAGTCTTCTGCAGAGCAATCCGATTATAACCATTATACATTGGACTAAAGTTGTCCACAACAGAGTAGGTCATCATACTTGTGGTCATGAAATTGTAAACCATTTACATTTATTTGTTCCTACCTCATCACCCAGGGCTCTTTTCACTATATCACAAAGCTGCAAAAATAAAGCAAAATATTTTCTTGGAATAATTCAGTATAGTTCCTCAGATTACCAGAAACCCTTTGCAAATTTGGACACCATGGCACATAAATCTAACTGCTCTTACTCCTGGTTTAAATATGTTTCAGGGATTGAACATTGGAAGTGTCTACATTGTGTATTAATCCTCAGCTTCCAGAAAGTAACTTGAATGATTAAATTGCAAGTTTAGCTTTGCACATACATCTTTTACTGAACATTTTAAAAACAGCATATTTAGCAAGAGAGCAATATTGCCTGGCAATAGAGACTAATAATTAGGAATGTGAGCCACACAGGAATATTGGAGGTAGAGAGTTAACTGGAATTGACCTTATGATGGAAAGCTCAAGACAAAAAGGCTCTTCAGTGAGATAATCCATATATTTAAACTGCAAATTCTACGTGGAGATGGAATTTCCCAGCAGGCACTCAAAGAAAGCTTATGGAGTTGAACTGAAGTTGTTCATGGCCAGTCAGCCCTGAGGGAATGGGAAAACACTTTGGTACACTTAAAAGAAAATGTAAAAAAAAGCCTCAAATTTCAAGTGGTTTTTAGAGTATTTCTCAAGTGTTAGAGGTTCAGGGTTAAGCAAGTTCTTTTAATATTTTAGAGTTATAGACTGATTTGTCTTTTGCTTTCAATAGGGATCTATCTATCTGTCTATCTATCTATCTATCTATCTATCTATCTATCTATCTATCTATTTATCTCTACCTCTGTATCTTTATCGCTACCTCTACTTATCTATATTTCTGCATCTTGCAAAGATAGCCATGAGTAGATTTTGGGCAAGGACAAGGAAGAAGGACAAAGAAGGAAATAGAGCAGGAATGAGAGGAAAAGGAGGGGGGAGGAAGGAATGTCAAGTAAGAATTTAGCCAGTTTGTATAAACTATTTTTGTGTTGAATATGTTTCTTTTATATTTGTTTATGAGACATTATTATTAAAAATGATAGTATGACAGGTTCTGGCTATTTTTATTTCAGCATAAATCAGCAGGTAAAACTCTCTCTCTCTTTTTTTTTTCCATTGATTTTCCTTCCCAGAAAAGACGGAAATCCCCATCTAGTTGACAGGAATCCATTTTTAGTTTTCCTCCACCTCTAAAATGGAATCCTCTTGACATATCCAGAAGAGAGCTACAAAGGCAAGCTGGTTTCAGCACCTTTCACGTCAATGAATGCAGAAGTTAGTCCAAAGGCTTCAATGGTTGAGAATTTCACTTTCTCCTTCATAACTGCATTTTGTGCCTGGGTAAAGCTGTGCACTTGAATAAAAATAATGACCCATCCAAATGGGAATGATTATTCTTTCAATAGGTGTATAGCTCATAGTTTGAGTTGAATTACATACAATTTTCAGGAAAGAAAGGGTATCAGTCACCTTTTGTTGGGTTATGCTGCACTAACAAATGACCTCGAATCTCAGTACCTTACGAGAGTAAAGGTCTATATTTTTCTCATGTTACATATTGACTGCAGTAAATGTATGGCTCTTTTCCTCATCTTCTTTATTCTGGATCCAGGTTGATTGAAGAGCCCCATCTGGGGACATGACTGGCCTTGTGGCAGAGGAAAAGAGAGAAAGCTCTGCACATGTCACTTCCACTCACATGTCATTTGCCAAAGCAAATCACATGGCCAAGGCTGACAGCGATAGAAAATTCTCCCAAAGAGAGATATGGTTAATATTTTGAGCAGCAATATAATCTACCAGACAGAGTGTGAGCCACAACTGTTTAAGGCCTTGTTCTCTACTGGAAGACTAAAAATGCCTGTCCAAGTCATACCCTTGCCATCTTACAACTATCTTTAGCTTTATCTTTGTGATGACAAAACAGAAAAGCTGGGATGACCAACAATTTGTAGGCAAAATCTTGTGTTGACACTCAAGGTACCAAATATATTTGAACAAAGGAGTGTCAATAATAGGCTTTCAAATTATAACCCAAGGAACATCTCCCCAGGAAGCTTTCTTGTATTAGGCCAATAGTCTCCTACTTACCTTTGTATGTGTGTGTGTGACAGTCACCTTCCACAGCCCTTTCTCCTTCGGTGAGACCTTCTCCTAGTAATATAAGGTAATGATAAACATGCTTTACCACTTGTTCCTCCTATTAGATTATAAGCTATCTAAGAGCAGAAGTTGTTATATGGCACAATAAAAGTTATTGCCTAACTGAGAAGTTGCTTAAAATCAGACCAAACCCTCACATCAGAGGAGAGAGTAATTTAGTTTCAAGATTCTTTATCACTAAACTTTTTCTCCCCAAGATATAGAGTAAAGCATAAGCAACATTCACTCTTTCATTCATTCATCCATATTGAACAAATATTGAATGCCCACTATATTCCACACACTAAGCCAGGTGCTAAAACCTGTGGCACCAGGTATTCATGGTTCTTGTGTTCATGGATATTATCTAAAGATAATCACACAAACATACTGTTACATACTGTAATAAGCACCATGAAGTATAAAGGGTGCTCTAAGAACACATAGGAAACCCAAATTACTTTATGTCGCTGTGAAAGCTTCCCTGGCAAAACAACAGTTGAGCTGTCTGAAAAAAGAATTACAGTTAACTATATAAAGAACAAAAGGGAAAAAATTCAGAGAAAGCAAAGGCATGCACAAAGGCCCTGAGGTAGAAGGAAGTGAAAGAAAGTTGGTAGGGAGCACAGAGAGCAAAGGCGTGCACAATGAAAGAAGCAGGTAGTCAGTTTACTCAGGGCCTTGTATGACATCTTAAGGGTTTGGGGTCTGTAGGAGGGAGACATGACTCAGTTTGAGTTTTTAGATGTCACTCTGATTGGCATGTGAAATGAATTAGAGAGTGGCAGAATGGATGGCAGGATACCACCGTAAAGTCTTTCGTAGTAGTAGATTGAAAGCTCTGCTCTGTACAAAACTGACACTTAAAAGTTAGGCTGCACGCTACTGATAGTCTCGATCACTTGGTTCTAGCAATTAATTTAAAAAATTAGAACCCAATCTGGCAGTATTTTTAAAAATCAAATTTAAGTTGACTCATGACTCATGATTTACAGCACTGTGTAAAATATACCTCTGAGCTAAATGATCTCTACCATGCCAAAGGTATAGGTCCATGGACCTGCTAATGATATTGGTGGATGAGCTTAAGAAATCCATGAAGCCCCCAAAATTCCCTACAAATTGTTTGTGTTTACACTCATGTTTTTCTGGGGAGACGGTCCATAAATTTGATCAGATCCACAATCCTGAAAAAGTTCCAAAGCACTGATTTACATTATTACTTGACTAACCCATAGTTAACTCCATCACCAGAATGTAGTCCTGGGTAATATGTCTTTAACTGGTGGAAGACATTAGCTGACAGTCAAAGGTTTGTGGGGCTTCCCTAATGCTGAGTGGCTGCAGGGAAGCAGCATTTCCTAGCTTGCTTGCATCTTCACATTCTGTTGGAGGGGGGATCATGTGACTACTTCTGACCAAAGAATGTGAAGAGATGTTTTGTTTGAGATGTTTTGTTTGACAAATTGAGTAAGTATCCAATTTGCTTTTTCCATAATTTTCCTACCTTTTCTGATGACTGCAGAGGCCACATTTTAGAAAATGGCAACAAGATGAGATGGAAGAGTCCTAGACTTCCTGTGTCATGGAGGCAGCCAGGATAACTGTCCAGCTATGAGCACCTGCATTGGATTTTGGTGAGTAAGAAATAAATTTTTATTATCTTAGACAACTGAGATCTAGGGGTTATTTGTTAAAGCAGTTAATCTCCCCTGACATACAAAAATAACATCTCACATGGAAAGATACAGCAAAATAGGTGTGTCGGCTGGGGAAAAGTCCTCTTTGGAATTCTGCCTGGAATCAAGAAACAACACTCACTGCCTTGCAGGCCATAGCTTCTTGGTGTTATTTTGCAATTTGTAAGTTACTCTGAGTTAGTTCAGCTATCTCACAGATCCAATCCTTGGTTTCATGAGAGTAAGATTATCGTAGACAGCTAAAATAAATGGCCTTTAATCATATGATAACAGTTTTAATAAGATAAAAGAGAGACGGCTGTTTGGATGAGTGGACATATTCATTCATTCATTTAATAACTATTTGTGTTTATTAAGTTTCTTTAATGTACCAAGGATATGCAACAAATAAGATACTAGTGTCTAGGTAAATAAAATTAACTTGATAATTACAAAGACAACTGATTTACCGAGCATTCGTTAGACACAGTTTAGTATCCCATTTGCCATGCATTGTAGAAGTCATTTTGACAACTGCACATTTCTACTGAAAGTACTTGCCTAAATATATACATCAAGTTTTTTGTAAAATAAAATCATGGGTATTTAAAATTACTAAAATGAGCTTCCTGAGTGCTTCAGTGTTTAAATTAAATTTTATATTGAGCCTGTATTGAAACATGAACCTGAAAAATATTCAGAGTCCTCTGTGGTTCTGAAAGATAAATGCAACCCCTGTAATACATATCTCCAGTTCCACTCTCCTGCCCAGAAGAAGAGCATCTCCGAGTCCCAAGCATGTGGCAGCAATTCAGTTGTAGTTCTTGAGTGCCTACAGTGTTCCTAGCATATAATAGTACTTTAATGCATCTTGCACAGGGCCTTGTGTGTGTCAGGTTCTTAATAAATACTGCATAAATGACTGAATGATTGATTCACATGTAGTGTTGCACAAGCCCAATGAACTTGCTGAGTTGAAGTCTAAACCTTAGCAGTGTTTACCTCGACTTCTGTGCTTCACATCAGCACCTTGTGAAGAAGACACCCATTGTGGTGCCTGCTCAGCTCACAGAAATTGTCCTAGTAGCTGCTTGTTAAAAAAAATACCATTCATCTGGTAAATTTCAGTCTTGTTGGTCACAGAGTGGGCACAGACCAATAGGAACCTCCTATTCTCTGGTCAGAGTGGCAGGTCCCGGAGGTGGCAAGGTGACCCAAGTAGGGACAGTAAGAATCTTCCCTGGGATATCTTAAACTTGAACTCTCTAAAAGGAAACTGCTTTTCCTTCCTGGCCAGACATCTTTTATGATGTTACCTGGGTAGACACCATCTAGGAAAGTAGATATGTGAGTATAGAGATGAAAAGAGAGAGCAAGGTTGCAGCAATGGGTAAAGAGGCAAAAATTTATGAATTGCTGTTACAGATGTGTCCCCAAACCTATTGGCTTCTTGGGCTTACAGCTAGACTAAAATTTCCAGCCACCTTTGTAGTCGAATCTGATCATACGGTCGAATGGAACATGAGTCAACGGAACCTGAGCGAAGTGCTGGGTGTGGTTCCAGGACTGGCCCATAAAAGTTTCTTATGCTCTTTCCCCTTTTTTTCTGGCTTGTTGAAAACAAAAGTGACAACCTTGAAAGCTATTAGTTGAATATAGCAGAACCACAAAATAGAAGGATCCAGAGTCCCTAAATTCCCACTTGGAAGAGAATTGCTAACTGGTCAAGAACACCCATTTTGGAATCTGTGTCAGCTAGAAGTAAACATCTATCATGCCTAATCATTATACATCTTTGGATTTGCTTGTTACAGCAGCCAGGATTATTTTAACTCATAAAGGATTTATTTTGTGTATAAATACCATTTAAAATATGGGGTTATATGACATTGCCTAAGTAGTAAGTGTAGATAGAGATAGGAATGGTTTGAAGACTGAATCCTGAGGCACTCCAACGTTTAAAGATCAGGAAAAAAGAGGGATAATTAGGCAAATGGTCTGAGAAGGAGCATCTAGGAATATGGAAGAAAATATCAAGAAGTCCCTGATGTTCTAGTAGTAATGTGAAGGAAAGTTATTAGAGAAGGAATGACTAACCCATTACATCAAATGCAGTTCCTGAGGTCATTTGTTTCTGCACCTCTTTCATTTCCAATTTTATGAGATTCCAAAAATTTCCTCTTTTCTTCAAGTGATTTAAGTTAGAGTGCTCTCTACTAAGAGTCTTTTCACTGAGCCTCTTAGATGGTCCCTATGAGTCTTGCTTCTTGTTATTCATGCCTTCGTGTCATCCCCTTGAGTATGGGCTAGACTTATGATTCACTTCTAATGAATAGAAAGTGGCACAAGTGACAGGATGTTACTTCTGAAATTAGGTTATAAAAAGATTTTGGCTTCTACCTTGGATGTACTGTCTCATGCTCTCTCTTGGATTACTTACCCTGAAGAAAGCCGGTTACTGTGTCCTGAGGCAGCTCTATGGACATGACCATTTGCACCCCACAAGAGTGAGCTTAGATGGGATCCTCTACCCACTGT
>JAQZBX010082014.1:0-13590 GCA_029593785.1 Cabassous unicinctus | reverse complement strand
AAAAAAAAAAAAAAAAGAAAAAAGAAAAATATTAAAGCCATGAACTTATATATACTAAATGCAAGAAGAGATCCCATTCGTTGTGGATGTTTACCACATCTCTTGCAGAGACTGATGAATCAAGCAGGCTAAAAAATTAAAAATAAATAAATAAGGCCAGTAGCACATTAAGAAGCTAGAGACTGATTGTTCTGTGGCTTACAAGCAAACAGCCACGGGGGCCCTGGAGGTAACCGGAATCTCCAGGCCTTCTAGGGACTGAAGAAGAAACAAACCTCTGGGCCTTGCAGGTAAGATTGGCCTGTTTTTCTCTTGGCTGGCTCACCAGATGTGTTAGTGGACTGCTCTGGGTTTCTAGGTTTTTGGCTTCATCTAAGAATGAATTCAGAGAGTATCAGTTTAGAGGCTAATAAAAAGAGTTTATTAAAAAATGAGGAAAAGGAAAAGTACATATCTGAGACAAAGATATGGGTGTGCTATAGGATGAGACCGACCCCTTTTTTTGGGCTACAAATGTTTTGAATAGCAAAATTAACATTTTAGCTGATATATAGAAATAAATTTCTGTACCTAATAGAGATTACATTATTTTCCAAGGACTTATCAATATGAAATGTATTTTTTATTTCATATTTTCTCCTGTGTAACCTACTAGATGGCAAATTTTATAAATGTTTTATGAGTACTTTACAAATAGACAAATATAGGACACCTGGTCAAGAAAACTAAAGGAGAAGGGTTCAAATTGAATCAATACTAAGGACAAAAAGGGAGATATAATTACAAATAGAGTAGAGATTTTTAAAAAATCTCCTAACTAGTACAAATAGCTTTAAGCTAATAACGTTGAATGTTTAAGTGAAGTGGATAATTTTTTTAGAAAAATGTAAATTATCAGAATCAACTAAAAAATAAATGGAAAATTAAATAATTCAATAACTCTTAAAGGTGTTGAATCCCCAACCTCCCCATATGCCCTTATTCCCAAATTCACCAGGCCCTGATAATTTTACTAAAAGCAAGCTTTATTAAACCTTAAAATACAAGAGCTGATATGTGGCCAGTGGACCACATATATAAAAAAAATACATCATGGCTGGTGAACAGGGGAGGAACCGATTTCCCAGGTTTCCTGAATTTCTTAGTGCACTCATGCTTTCTTCCACATTTCTGTGCCAAAATCTACTCTAAAATCCTCTAAAACACATCTGATCTTAAATGACTGATAATAACATATATTGTCACCACTGAGTAGTGAGGGTCAGGGTGGGGTGGGGTGATCCTTGAAAAACAAAAATGATAAACATCAATTTAGGAATATTTTTGACTAGAGCCTCCTAGGGATCCCAGTAATCAGTGTTCATTTCCTCCATGATAAGCGAATAAGTCAGTTAACTGAAAATGAAATAAAATAAAACCAGAGATAAAAAAACTTAACTGTTTTCTGTCCATTTATTAGATATTTTTCCTAATCATTCATAAAAACATGATTTTCAGGATTATTTCCTGCATTCAGTCTTAGGTTTTAAAGTACTTATGAGGAAGCAGCTGTGGCTCAATTGGTTGGGCTGCTGTTTACCATATGGGAGGCCCTGGGTTCGATTCCCAGGGTCTCCTGGAGAAGGCAAGCTGGCCTGTATGGTGCGGTGAGCTGGCGCAGCAAGATGATGCAGCAGGGAGAGACAAGCAGACACAGAAAAATGCAAAAAGCAAAATGGACACAGCGAGCACAAACAGCAAAGGGGGGATAAATAAATAAAATAAAAATAAAATCTTTAAAAAAAAAAAGTTATATGGACTTAAAAATAAATAAATAAATAAAGTACTTATACAGGAAAATCTATTTTGAAATCCATATGGCCAATCTCTACTTTCCCCCTCCAAGTAGTCATATCTTCTGGATAGTAAAAATTACTCTAGTAGTAGGGCAAAACCACGTCTCCTGGTTGCTTCACCTGATACTTTGTGTGATTTATTACAATGAAGTAGGGTCATGATGGCTCGTCATCATGGTAAAAGGCATAAACAAATCACCATGAATGTAATGGAGTAAGATTATTTAAAAGAAAGGAAATCCCCCTTCTCCCCACATTTTCTTTAGTGCAAAATTAATACCCTCCTGATTCACAGGTCTATGTAAATGGGAAATGTGGAATTGAAAATCATAAACTCCATAATTTCTAGAGGAATACCATTGATTTTGTTTAGTCTGAATCAAAAGCAAAGGGTGTATATTGAACAATTTAAAAGGAACTGGAAATCGCATACTTCAAGCAAACCTTTGAGTGGACTAGTTCTGTCCGTTAACAAAAGGCTGTAGGGATGCTGGCAGTCCTATCTACCTACTTTCTTGGGAAGAAAATCTAAAATGAAAAGACCCAACAAAAGACTGTAAGAGGGAAAGAGATTGTTGTGAAGGAAATGTCCTGGATTTCTTTTTTAATCTGTTGCCAAGGAGCCCAGAACCCAGTTTACACAAAATCTTCCTTGACTATATTGTGGCTAATGCCTCTAATTGAGAGTTGGGTAAGACAGGCAAATACATCTTTTTTTTTTTTGACATCGTGTACAATCAGGGGCATATAAACTCCAATTGAAAATGAAATGCTGAGACTTGATAAAATAAATGAATGATGTATTTTTTGGTGATGGATATGCATGATGAAGGTAGAAATAAAATGAATAAGTCACCTAAAGTGGAATAGATGAAAGAATTCTTTAGAGTTCATAAGAAGTTTTTCTTGTAAAAAGATCAAACAATAGTTGAAAGTATATTTAAAAGCCACATTGCGGTAGGACTTCTATTCTAACATTTTTCTTTAGCTATTCCATTTGAAAACACACATTAGCAGTTAGGTTAGCATCAAATATGGAAATGTCAAAAATGACCACGGTCTCAGTAGGGATGAAAGGAAAAACGGGAACTTGTTGTAAAACACATCGTTAACTATATTTACACCTCTGGTTCACTGACCTTGAGAATGTAGGTCGTTTTGCTTTACTATCACAGACAGTTCCACCCTCTGTGAGAATGTGTCCCTAATGTTTGGCTAGGTGTGCCTGAGAGTTACTCTTTGAAGGTATGTTCCATTGTAATGAGATCTTAATTGGCTCTATCTCAGTTATTCTCAGATCCTCCTGAACATCTTTTTAAAAATAGATTTCCTTTTAAACAACAGTAGCATAAAACAACTACAACAAAAACAAACATGAAGCAGGATTCATTTTGAAGGTTTTAGTAACAAAGGCTTAGGTTTTCAGAAATCATCTAATTATCTTTTCTTTATTTTAAAGAGACAAGATGGGACAACCAAACAACTTAAACTGGATTGAATAAGCCAAGAATTTTGTTTCTTTCAGTAGCTTAATATCAATTTAAAAGACATGAAGTGAATATGTGTCTTGGAGAAATTATGTTAAAATTATTATGTTGGAATTATGACATGCTCAAAGATTGCTAGATTTATGCCTGAATATCCAAGTTCAAAATATTCTGCTCTGTGAGTGCCATAAAGGTACTCTCAACTCTTTGACCATGTGTCCAGCATCTGGAGTGGGAAACTAACCTATTCTTCTCCTCTGATCACATCTTTATGCTCGTGTTAATAAAAATCTTAACTTTCTTATTACAAGCTCCTTAGTGGAGCTTAATGTATTTTTAAAAATACATTATTTCCAGTGGATTTTTAAGAAATGAGCTACAGGTAGAGATGTCTTGTGATAATGCATTGATAAATGCATCTCTCATTCATCTCCTTCTTGTACTTCTCTGTTGAATTTGCTCTTTAACATCAGATGAAACGGGTCAGAATTAATACCATCATTCCATTTCTCCCCTGTCACCTCTTCACCTGTCTAGCATTTTTATTTGTGGGAATTGATAAGAAACTTAAAACTTTAACAAAAAAATTTTGAAGTAGCAGTTATTTGTTCATAACTTAGACTCTGAATTCTTTTATTTTAAAATATGAAACTCTCCTCCTGAAGCACACACTTTGTGACAGGCATGTAGCCCCCTACGTTGTATTAGAAGAAAACCTATACCTGTTTTAATCGGTCCTCCCTGCCCTGAGCGATTTGAGAGTTGCTACGCATACCAATGGTGAAGTGACATGACAAGAACTTTCTGGGAATGCTGTTGCTTCACGTGCATGTAGCACATTATTCTAGGGCGACTTTGAAGGGTGTTGAGTGAAGTGAAGTAAAAAGAAGGGAAATAATTTAGGAATAAAAACAGCCATATTTTGGAGCACTTGCTCTGTGCCAGACACATTATACACATTTTTCCATTTCATTCTAACAACGACCTTATGAAGTAGGTATTTCATAGCTCACAACCCCGAGGCCCAGAGAAGTCGACTAACATGCTCAACAGAAGAACTAGATCCAAACCCAGGAACAGCGGACTAGAGTCCAATGCTCATTCCACTGTGGCAACACTTATTACCAAGAAAGCAGTGTCACGTTTTATTCTTATTAGTTGGAGAGACATGTGGGTCAGTGCGTGCTCTGTCGTTGAACCTTGTTCATGCCAAACAAGTCAGTGAGGATAGTGACAATAATTTGGGTGTGTCACTGTACTAGCACCTGAAAAGAATTACATTTCTCTAAAGCATAGCTATACAGTGTTGACTGTTCATAGACTTTCTAATTTAACTTGGTTTTGTAAGAAAAGATTACCTATCATCTTTGAAACTGTCATACCATCTGGTGATTTTCTCTGGCCTGTTATGAAAGGAAAATTTTCTTTTATTATATTTTCGGTTTGTGGAGAAAATAGGACATGTGGATTCATATGTTTATGTTTTGGAGATTTTTTTTTCAAGAAAAAAATTGGGGAAAAAACAAGAGAAGAAGAGAGATAAGCCCCACACAAATGTTCTTGAATACTCACACGTTCTCAATATCCACATGCAGTTGTTTTACCCAGGGGATGGTGTATCAGAGAGTTGGGATTAGAAAGAAGCAGAGAAAAGGTCAAAGAGGCAAAGATATGTGGTGAGATGATGATGATGATTTTGTTGTGGTTCTGTAATTATATTATGGATTTGTGTTCCTATCACCATTGTTATTTATTGAGAATATACCATATGATTTGATATGATGCAGGAGGTGATTAGAAAGTGAATCCTAAGTTATAACATCTTTATTCCTTTCATTAAACTCCCAGGATCAACCATGTCTAAGACATTGTGCTAGATACTTAAAATAAGGAGTGGTGCTTATTGGATGTGAGTTAGCAGAGGGTACATATTCCAGTTTCATTTGTCAGGGAGAGCTCCATGGAGGGCATAGAAAAGACCAAACAAGTGATTAATATTTACATTATTGATGGTCCTCAGAGCATAAATTTTATGCTATTCAGAAAGCAAATCATCTCTTTTATCCTTCCATAGACTTAAACAGTTAAAAAAAAAAAACTGTTGAGAGTACTAAGAGGGCCTATAACTCAAGGACTACTTTGAATAGATATGTGAGTTAGCTTCTCACATGCAAGTAAAGTCAGATGAAAAAGTTTATAGAAAGCGGGCAATGAGCTTAATAAGGTGTTATGTAATAAGCAGAGTAAATATTAGTACAGTACATGAACCTAAATGACAGCAACAAATTATAAAGCTTAGCATGCAATTAAAATCACTAATGGAATGCTGTACAGAGAGAATGCATTCTTCTTAGATCAGTCAAAGTGCAGCTATTCCGTGTCAGAGCCACCACCTGAACTAATGACACCCTCTTAAACTTATTTTTAAACACCCTGTCTATCATGCAAAAGCTACACATTGTGGGTGTCATCAATTCAGTCTTTTAACATATGTTGTACATGCTCATAAAATGTATCCTCCAGGCAGAATGGTCCTGAAGTCAAGAGGCGATTTTCAGATCTATACTCCAGGGAATTTTTCTGCTGTCAAATGAATGGACAAAGAATAGTAATAGTATATTTATTAGTGATTAGCATGCCACTGCCTGAAATTTGTCAGCTCATTCAGTTAATCTATCTTGTTACCATGAAAACTATCATGCCCAGAGATTTTTAACAAGGTTGTACTTTCTTGGCTCCATGCTTTTATGCATGTGATTCCATCTGTCAATGTCATTTACCTCATCTCCATGTGTATGAATCTTACTTATCTCTCAAGACCCGGATTAAAAACCATTTTCTCCACTCTCCACTGAGCCTCCCAGTTGAAGTAATCTCTGCTTTCTCAGATCTTCCATAGCATTTATTTGCAATTCATTAGCACTTTTCAGTATTATGTGAACGTTATATATTATGTTTTTATAACAATGTTTTAATAAAATGCATCATATACATTATAGTTATTTGTACATGTGCTTTATCCCTTCTTTTGGAGTAATAGCGGGGAGAGGTTTTCCAGAATTAGGTATGGAAGCAAAGGGATACTAGCTTGGTTTACAGCTAAATATGGACATTTACTGAAAGCTTACCACTTAAGTGGAAGATAGGTGAAAGATGATCGAATGACTTTTTAGTCTTTGATGGCCTTGGCACATACAGATGTCCTTTCTATGTGCAATTTTAAAACTTGTTTGATGAAAGAAACATTCACATAAGTGAAAGATTTCAAATCCATGCCCACATTTTAATGGGAAGAAAGGAATGTCTTCCTGTCCTTCAAGGAGACGAAATGTCACAAAGTTCACGGTAAAAAAGAAGAGAGAAAATTTAGTACTGGGATTGAATTTAACCTACTCATCATTAGAAGCGGGGAATCTTTTGGTTTCTGTGGTAGCCATGGAAGTGTGCCACTCAGATCTCCCTTCAGGATGCTTGCGAGTGTAGGTAGCAGACAGCCTCATATGTTGCACCTTTAGTACCCACCACAGCCTTCAACTCTAAGTCCACACTCTCCCAGGACTGTTTTAGCCAGTGACTGACCACAGCAGGGAACTAGAGCCAGGCCATTTCTGCCAATGTGAGACTCCTCTAATGGGAGAAATTTGCTCTGGGCCTCTCCATTGGCCTGACTGAGGCTTTCTCAGCTGCTCTGCAGTCTGAGGCTCTTCCTTCCTAATCCTCTTACCTGCCCTCTCCCCTTTCACTCACAGGTGTTAGTTAGGTCAACATTGGTGATCTGAAGGTGTTCCCTTTTCACTCTTGCTTCCTTTATCTTTCACAGAGGTTACCCCCAATATATTTTTTGTACTTCTAAATCTGTCTTTGTGTTTGCTTTTAGAAGTACCTGAACTGACATAGCTTTAGACTGGTTATCATGTTGACCAGCTATCATGGTAAAATAGTACCTAAGTACCCACAATCATGCATTCATTCATTTGTTCAATTTATTTTATAAATATTTTTGAGCACCTACTATGTGCTTAGCACGTCTGTTCTAGGTACTAGTGCTATAGGAATGAACAAGGCAAACAAGGTTCATGTTTTGATTGGAACTTATTATCAAAAGGAAGCAACTAATTAAAAAGGTATTGGTTTTCATTTATCTGTTATTTGCATAAGGTTGTATAACTCATGACCATTTCCCAATCTTTAGTAATTCAGTGTCCCAAAATTTCCTTTCCTTTTCCTTTTCCTTCTTTTCCCTTCCCTTTTTTCTTTCTCCTTCCTCCCCTCTCCTACCTTTCTCCCTTTCTTCCTCCATTTTCTCCATCAGAATTTTTAATAATATATGCTTATTATGAGAGAAAACTTATATGTGGAAGTAGATTTGGATCCTGCACCTTAACCTCAAGGAAGGCATAGTACATCTCCTTAACTTGTACAGGATTAAGAAATGATGATGCGTTATCAGCATAGAACTCTGGAAAAGAAGGGTAAACTAGGCTGTGAAAATCACTGGTTGACTGCAGGTTTGACTGGGGGTTGGAAAGGGGATGGTTTTTTTCATATCCCAGAATTTTGTGTATGGAGAAAAATATTCTACCATTTGTATCCTATTTAATGCCCAATTTATTTGCCTTTTGAATTTATTAAAAAATGAACCAATCTTTAAAATATAACACTTAACATTCCTCTAAATTGGTAGTTGGGAAAGTATTCTCCATGGACAAAGAGTTCAGTCTGCAGCCTGTTTTTATAAAGTTTTATTGTAACACAGCCATGTCCCTTGTTTATGTATTATCTATGGCTGCCTTTGTCATACAACAGCAGAGTTGAGTAGTTTTGACAGAGATGGAGCTTTAGTTTCCTTGGTTGCTCAAGCAAATACCATGAAATGGGTCAGGTTGAACAAGGGGAATTTCTTTGCTTGTGGTTTTGAAGCTAAAAGAAAGTACAAATCAAGCCGTCACCAAGGTAATGCTTTCTTCCTGAAAACCGGCTTTCTGGGGCTGGCTGTCAGAAATCCTTGGCTCTTTCGTCACATGGCAAGGCACATGGCGGCATCTCTTGTCTTTCCTTTTCTTCCAGGTTCTGTCAATGTCCAGCCTCTTGCTTCCTGTGATTTTCTCTCTGTCTGTCTGAATTTCACTCTGCTTATAAAGGACTCCAATATTAAGATTAAGACCCATCCTGATTGCGGTGGACCACACCTTCTTAACTGAAGTAACTTCATTGAAAGAGCCTTATAATGGGTTCTCACCCATAGGAATGGATTAAATTTAAGTACACATTTTTCTAGGGTATATACAGCTTCAAACCACCAGAGATGGTCTGGCCTGCAGGTCTAAAATATTTACTATCTGGTCCTTTACAGAAAAAGTTTACTGACTCCTAGTCCAATTATTTCCGTTCTGCTGAACCAGCAAATATGAAAAAACTTATGACTTTATCAAAATAAGTATTCCAAAACATAAACAGTGATTGCATATTTAATCATACTCTTTTTGATTTTTAATTAAATCCACAAGCTTAATATACCATCTCTTAACAATTTGAAACACCCCCAAAATAAACCAAACATGCAAAATATAGTGATTACAAAATTCACAAAAACTGTTACACTAAAACTGTTTACAAAAGTTCTAACGCCAGGGATTTGAATTTGTTTCTTCATTATTTCTATTTCTGTCTTATTCTTAATTTTAATTTTATACCTTTCTCAAGATTACCTTCCTGAATTGTAATTAAGCAAACACTATTTTTAGGGTTATGGTAACCTTTTTAGTTGCTATACTATTACCAGATACCAAACCAAACCAACCAAACAAACAAAAAACACTAAACAAACAAAACTAAAACCAAACAAAACCAAAAGCAAAGTAAACAACAACAACAAAAAAAACATTTTAGGCAACTGAGGCTGACTGAATTGATTCTTGATAAAGAGACAGCTTCAGTTGCACAGTCCAAGTTGAGTCAAACCCAAGTCTATGATCATTAAGATGAAGCTGTTTTTATGGTTAAGTTTCATGGTTGGTGTTTAGTAGTGGAATTTTAATTCCTTGACTTTTTACTTTTTCTTTTTTTTTTTTATTTAATTTGGCTTATGATATAGTTATCTGGTTTTAGTATTACTGGAACCAAATTTTACTTCAAATAAGTATTTAGATTTTTTTTTTTTTTAATATTTATTTTTATTGGAGAAGTTGTGGGTTTACAGAACAATCATGCATAAAATAAAGGATTCCCACATACCACCCTATTATTAACATCTTGTATTGGTGTGGTACATTTGTTAAAATTAGTGCATGCACATTTTTTTTTTCATTAAACAGTTTTGTTCACACACCAGATTATCCATCCAAAATGTACACTCAATGACTCTCAGTACAATTCCAGAGTTGTGCATTCATCACCACAATCAATTTTAGAACATTTTTATTACTCCAAAAAGAAAAACCCCATACCCTTAAACCCCCTATTATTGATCCTTTGCATTTGTTTGGTACCTTTGTTATAATCCATGAAAAAAATAACAATATTACTGTTGACTATAGTCAATAATTTGCATTAGTTGTATTTTTTCCCATATACTACCCTATTACTAGTACCTTGTAATAGTGACGTACATTTGTTATAGTTCATGATAGAACATTCTTATATTTGTACTCTTGACCACAATAGGTCATCCACAATAGGGTTCATTATGCCAAAAGCCCCAAGTTTATCCTCTAGCTTTCCTTCTATTGACATATACAACCCTAAACTTCCCCTTTCAATCACAATCACACCCATAAATCAGTGCTATTGATTACACTCACAGTAATGTTCTACCATCACCTCTATTCTCTTTCAAGCATTTAGAACCAACCTTATTAAAAATTCTGCACACATTAAGCATCAGCTCCCCATTTTCTACCCTCATTCTGTTCCTGGTAACCTATATTCTAGATTCTAACTCCATCAGTTTACTCATTATAATTAGTTTGTACTAGTGAGACCATACAATATTTTTCCTCTTGTGTCTGACTTACTTACTCAACACAATGTCCTCATGATTCATCTGTGTTGTCGCATGAATCAAGACCTCATTTCTTTTTACAGCTGAATAATATTCCAACATATGTATATGCTACATTTTGTTTATCCACTCATCAGTTGATGGACACTTGAATTGTTTTCATCTTTTGGCAATTGTGAATAGTGAAAGCACCTTTTTATAATTGCAGTATTAACTATAGTCCATAGTTAAACTTAGGGTTTGCTGTTTATGTTGTGCAGTTCCATAGATTAAAAAATTTTTTTTTTAATTCTAGTACCACATATACAACCTAAAATTTCCCCTTTTTACCACAATAAAATATATAATTTAGTGCTGTTAATTATGCTTGCAAGGTTGTGCTACTGTCCCTACCCTCGATTACAAAAAACTTTTCTATCACCTCAAATAGTATTTAGTTTTAATTAGTAGGCTCACCTAGAGAATTTGTCTACCGGACAAAGAGGGATCAAATTTGCTTAGTTACTTCTCTGGTATTTTGTTCAAAATTTTCATTACATAACACACTGTTGGTCTGGTTTTAAAATTTGTTATTGTGTATGACCACTGGGATTGACTGATCAACTGATAGACTCTATTTCTATCTGGTTATCATCTATGACCACTAGTGTTAATCAGCCCTTGTCCACTGTTGGTACAGTAACAACCTTTTTGGGTTTTATTTGACATAGTTTCCTGGGTTTACTCTTTTCTATACACATGGATAGAATCAAGGACATATCTGTACTTTATAAATCCACATACACTTAGAAAAGTTAAAAAAAAAAACCTATATCAATGCTTCACTATTTATTAAAATAAAGAACTGCTATTACATTACAATTACTTTTTCGTACACCTTTTAAATTAACTTTTCTGATTTCAGTGCCATAATGTATTCTTTCACAGATTCCTCTGTTTTAATTAACCTTAATCATTATTGTATTTTTATTTGCTTTGTATGTTTGAGTTAACACAGGGTGGTGAGCAGAAGCTCTTTTAGCTAAATCAACTGTCTTTTTCTGTTCATCCTCTGTCATCCCTAGAATGAGTCCTGATGTTCTATAATGACAGGATGTGCTATCACAATACTGCTTTTTCCTGTCCTAAGACATGAAGTCAGATACCTTCCAAGGAGTCTTGGTCCCTTTGAGTATGATTTGAGAGAACAACTGTGCTTTATGAGTTACTCAGGATGGAAAGTTGCGTGTACAAGTGCTGCTTATGCTGAAGATGGAATACTTTTAGTGACAGCTGGGAAAGACTTTTTTTAAGGATTATGAGCCTACATCAGATTTTCCCCAAATTACATTCTTTAATAATCTGTTTCCATATTGCATTGACAGTACAAATCAAATTGCACAAATAGACATCATGAACCAGGGCTTGTTCCTGTCTAGTTCCAATATTCTCTGAGATAGGTTTTGAGGGTTTTTGTGGTTTTGGCCTACCCAGCAGCCTATCCCCCTTTCTTTGTTAATAGTACTCAAATTTTTCTTCTGGAGACTTCTCTTCCCTTTTTCCGTGCTGTCCTGGTGGGACAGTCATGTACATTGTCTCCACCATTATTTGACACATATCTGGGATAAAACTAATCTGATCCTCCTAGGAATTTAAATCTTCAGTGAGTGGGCATTGACACAAAGGATGGAGATGGATCCTTCAAGTAGTCATCTCCTGAGGAGATAGTCTGCTAATTAATGCACATTTCCCAATGTTTTTTTGGAACATCTTTGATTTCTATCCCTCCTAAGCCCTGATTGTTCAGGTTTTCTTTAGATTCTCTATTTTACTTTATTATTGTTAATCATTATTATTTTTTACTTTCTGTCATCTGCCATCAAATGATCCTAATGGATACACTCATCCTCGTGGGTGGATGTGTGGGTTGTTGGTAGCTGACACTGAAAACCATGGTAGGTGATTCTGAAAATCACTTGCATGATGACATGATACACTCATTTATAGAAGATTTCAGTCAGTGGCAAGAGGCGTGGGAAAAATGTGGGTCCGTTTTATTCACAAAACAGATTGTCTTTTTTTGAGGCACATTTTGATTTTCTATTTATTTTATGTATTTGCGTTTACAGTCAATTCTCAGGGTGGTTATTTTTATGTTAAAACGACAGATTGCTCATAATTTGTTGTTTTCAGGAAGAGGAAACAAAAGGCCAACTTTGAGGGAAAGGCTTGTATAACTTCACAGCCCCACCCACCCACCTCCAAGGTTATCTGAAATGGCATATCCTATAGATACATCACAGTTACTCAGCCTCAGCTATCAGAAGGGAGAACGCCAGAGATACTTTGGGGCTGTTTTCTTTGATGTCTTGGTACAGAGATTTGTTCACCGACAATGGCTTTCGACTGTAAACTGTTTGAACTTGTTTGAGTTGAACCACATGATTCGTGTCAGCAAAGTACTGTGCCTTCCCCATCTGTGAAGTGTTATTCTTGTTTCCTCTGTTTGGTAAATAATAATGACAGATCTTGAATTTTGCTGGGTAAAGTGCTAGGTTGATAAATAATAGCAGTGACTCCAAGAGATCACAGCCTAGTCTGTGAGCCTTTTGCATTCTTCAAGTCTCGTTGTTGGCTTAGTTTTTGATTTCCAAAATAGCCTGACTCAATCTTCAGGTGATGTGCAGTAAGAGATTCCAGATCATAGCTGTAGTACTAGCTACCACTTATTTAGTACAACGTGCCAAGCACTAGATTAGTTACTTTGTAAAAATTTATGCTTGATTTTCACCAGAAAGGGAACTAGGGGTGAGAAATTAAATCTGTAACCAGGAAATGGAGTTGGCTTTGGACTCTGGGCATAACAGGTTAGTGGGTCTCATTGTAGAGGCTAGGTAAAGATATTAAGAGAACCATGAGAGGTCAGCAATATATCTAGAGAAAAGAGCAAAACAAAGTTGGAGAAGTAAGATGGGTACTTTCCCAACAATTGCCATGTTCTAAGTAGAATGTGTTTGTTGAATCACATAAAGACTATATTCTTTAGTTGGTATCAAGGTCTTCTTCTCAGGTTGAGGGTAGTTTCAAAGTGGCTGGGCCAATATAAACATTTAGGAGCTGAGGGCTTGAAGCCTGAGTATCATTTCTATGGGTTTAATAATTCTCTTTGGCCATGTCTTTTCCTTAGCAAGAGTTTTGAAAGTGGCCAATGTTGTGTCCAGGCAGTTGGTCATGCCCAGTTTGGAATGTCCAAAGGCAGATAAAATAAAAGATAGGAAAAAAAAAAAAA
>JAQZBX010082013.1:0-13587 GCA_029593785.1 Cabassous unicinctus | reverse complement strand
AATTTTATTGGTACATATATTTTTTTTTACCTTATTTTGTTCATTTAATAATTGAAAATATAAACAATTAAAAACTAAAAAGTAAACACAGATGAATAAATATATACATTTCTTCATTAAATGTAATGGATACATATAAAAAAATTTTTTTTAATCAAACAATATGTTACACAATATTGTGAGGTTAAGTCACCTGCCTATGGTCACACAGCTATTAAGTGGCAGAACCTCCAGTCCAACCCAGGCAGTCAGGCTCTAGAAGCCATGCTCTTACTCTTACCCTAAACTCACTGTAGCTATCTTAATAATCTAGTATAATTGTTGTCACTAGTTAATCTTTCTAAATTGATATGCATTTTATTGAAACTTCCTGCATAATGTATTTATTTTATATAATTTTTAAAGCTCTTTGTGTCTGTATTGTGTAGCCTAGTGGGAAGGCAGCTTGTCATCCTTCCTTTTCCTAAGGAGTATTCCTTATTTGAAATGCACCTCACATTTTTCAGTTGGACACAATTGCCTCTTTAATAGTTTTAGGTACCCTCTAGAATAGACTCCAGTAAATCAGTTTTCCCCCTAGAGTACTTGGACCCCCAGAGGTAATGCTCTCGAGGGTACTGTGGACAATAGTGACACAAATACAAACCAGTATTAAACGAGAACTAGTGCTCAGTGACTGTCCTTGGTTCTCTGTTGTAGCTCTGCCCACCTTAATCTTAATCCCCATTTGCCTTCCACTGTCAACCACCATACTGTTTATAAGTGTAAAAATGAATAACTGGATATGAAGTTAATATAAAGGTAGGTGACAATATTGTTCTTACTAAACCAATAGTAAATATATTTTACTCTCCTGCCCAAACATTTCTCAATAATTTATCTTTTTGCTTAAATGGAGCCAAAGAAATTCTCAATTTCTTAGATTCTATCAACTTTACCATGTAGGATTAGATTAGTTGCTGCAGCTGACATATAATAGATTTTGCAATATGAGAGTTATGTAATACATATGTTTTCTGACATTACATAATTTGATGTATAATTCTAGATATTAATTTATTAGGATGCTTTTAAAATATATTTTGATAAAACTTTAATCTTAATTTTAAATCACCTAAGGGTAAAGGAACTCTTGGAAGTCAAATATTGAAATTAACTATGGAATAAAATATTCCTGTTTACTTGTTCTTCTGTGTTCTTTATTTTTGCAGGGCTATGTTTGAAGTAAGCATGAAAGAAAGAGATGATGGAAGTGTTACCATCACTAATTTATCCTCCAAAGCAGTAAAAGCATTTCTTGATTTTGCCTATACTGGAAAAACAAAGATAACAGATGATAATGTGGAAATGTTCTTCCAGTTGTCATCATTTCTTCAAGTTTCCTTCCTGTCCAAAGCTTGCAGTGACTTTTTAATAAAAAGTATTGATCTTGTTAATTGTTTACAATTATTATCTATATCAGATAGCTATGGTTCTACCCGTTTGTTTGATCATGCATTATACTTTGTACAACATCACTTTTCTTTATTATTTAAATCCACTGATTTCTTAGAGATGAATTTTGGAGTACTACAAAAATGTCTGGAATCAGATGAATTAAATGTTCCTGAAGAAGAAACTGTACTGAAAGTGGTCCTTAGTTGGACTAAACATAACTTGGAGTCAAGGCAAAAGTATCTGCCTCATTTGATTAAAAAAGTAAGACTACATCAGTTATCTGAGGAGACACTTCAAAACTGTCTGCTCAGTGAAGAGTGTTTACTCAAAAACACAGACTGCTTTGACATAATCATGGAAGCAGTTAAGTGTGTGCAAGGTTCCAGTGGACTTTTCCCTGATGCGCGACCATCCACAACTGAAAAATATATATTTGTTCACAAAACTGAGGAAAATGGAGAAAATCAGTATACATTTTGCTATAATATTAAAACCAATTTGTGGAAAATACTGCCACAGTCACACCTGATTGATTTGCCAGGATCTAGTCTGTCTAGTTATGGAGAGAAAATATTCTTGACAGGTGGTTGCAAAGGGAAGTGTTGTAGAACAGTTCGCCTCCATATTGCTGAGTCATATCATGATGCTACTGATGAAACCTGGTGCTACTGTCCCGTCAAAAATGATTTTTTCTTGGTGTCATCTCTGAAAACACCAAGAACCATGCATACATCAGTTATGGCTCTCAATAGATTATTTGTCATTGGTGGAAAGACTAGAGGATCTCAGGATATTAAAAGTCTCTTAGCTGTTGAATCTTACAATCCTCTTTCCAAAGAATGGATGTCTGTTAGCCCATTACCCAGAGGCATATACTATCCAGAAGCAAGTGCATGCCAAAATGTGATTTATGTTCTTGGATCAGAAGTAGAGATCACCGATGCCTTTAACCCATCTCTTGATTGCTTTTTCAAATACAATGCCACAACTGATCAGTGGTCTGAACTAGTTGCAGAGTTTGGACAATTTTTTCATGCAACACTAATTAAAGCAGTCCCAGTAAATTACACATTGTATATATGTGACCTTTCCACCTATAAGGTTTATAGTTTTTGTCCAGATACTTGCGTTTGGAAGGGTGAAGGATCTTTTGAATGTGCAGGCTTTAATGCAGGTGCAGTTGGAATTGAAGATAAAATTTACATATTAGGTGGAGATTATGCACCAGACGAAATCACAGATGAAGTGCAGGTCTACCACAGCAGCAGGTCTGAGTGGGAAGAAGTTTCACCAATGCCAAGAGCCCTAACTGAATTTTACTGCCAGGTAGTCCAGTTCAATAAATACAGGGACCCATGGTTTTCTCATCATTTCTAAAAGTAGGAAGTGCTTGCGCAGTCTAACACTATTCCAGCTCTGGAAACATACAGTTAATTTGTTAATCATAACGACTAACCAGGTCTTTATGTCTTAAATAAAATGTTCCTGCTATTAGAGAATAACTGTGTATATATACCATATATGAAATAAGTTCCCATGAATGTAAAAAGACAAAATACACTATACCAAAAATTAAACTGAATATAATTTAATCTTTGAGGAGCCCAGCGTCTCTCAGAAGTATTTTCATATGTAAATAAAAGCCATAGGCTTTGATGCTTTGATTTTTAAAGTACTTTATCTGTGAAAGGCTAGTAAAAGCAAATCAAAGTTTGCAGATTTGTACTATTTAGATGAAAGAAATTGCTTTAGGTAATAATAACAGATTATTTACACTCTATATTATATAAAGTGAAAAAATAGAGGTGAGAATCCTACCTTATTACTGCGGGTATAAGAATTCTGGAGTTCCTCCTTTCTATAGTAGTTAACTTTTAAGCACTGCTTTTCTTTTACCATTTTTTGGTCAGGAAATTTTCTAGTATGCAATATATTGCCCTAGCCTTCTAAACCGTACACTAAACATAATGCAACTTTTTTTTAATGATTCATCTCTTCATTAAGCACATTATATACCATGTTATAATGCCAGCAGCAGTTACTGAAATGCTTTAAAATTGCTGACTCTAAAAGGTCTCAGTTGTCAATTGGTTGCAGTCTCTAGAAGTGTTATGCCTCTCTTACTACTGATTTTCTACCAAGCTTAGTAAAATAACATTATTAATTTAATTAGTAGTTTTAAATTACATCTGACCTGAGTTTATCTTAACATGTATGCCACTGAATGGCCTTGGATTCTAGGATGATTGTCCTAAAATACCTTTTCTGTATCATTGCCAGGTTCCAATATAACTGAGGATATAGAAAATCTGACCTCTAAATATATGGATCATTACTGTTGCATTTCTTAAACTTAAGTGTACAAATTTAAGCTCCAATAAGAAACTTTAGGATTTAAGTTAATACCATACCAATTTTCTGTGATGATATATACTACATAAAACACCATGTTGGTTTACTACTTCAGTAACTTATTTAGAGTGAATGACTTTCTGGATTTCATAAAAACGCCTGGGGCTTTGGTATTGATAGTATTTGCAACATGTATCTGTTCAAATGTTTAAGCATCTTTAACCCAAATAATGCAAAAGTATCAGTCATCCTTGTTCTCAGCTTACTGCCTTGCAGTAAGATATGTTTCTTTAATCAGTTTAAAAATTATAAGCATTTTAGGGTTTAAGACCCCTGATTTAAATCTCAGGAAATGTGTAGCTTAGATTTTTCTGGAACCAAATAGAGTTTCCTATGCTTTGCAGTAAATGTTAATCTGTTATAACTGTACATATTCTTTAGAAGTATGTTCCTCTGGAAATATACCTAGATAAAGTCCTTTTATTTTACAGTATAAATGTATGCAATCATAAGTTTCAAATATAGTTTTCAAAATAGAACAGAATATTAGACTATACTGTCATGCAATTTCAAAATCAGGGACTGTCCCTAATCAAATGACAGTTGCATTCAAAGTATCCTGTAGAAGTGGTGGCCTTCCTCTCTACATAAGCACATGATTGGTTGGCTCTGCCCTTTGCTGTGTGTGTGGGTTTAAGAAATAAATTCAATGGAAGCTTCTGTGCATGTGTATGTGGGGTGTGGCTTTTGAAAACAAATTATTTGAGAAAGACAATAAAGTAGGTGACCTATATGTGGATTTACTGATCTGTTAATTTAAGCATATATAAATAATTAAAATATGTTTAAAATAAATACTACTTTAAACACTAACTCTAGGAATTGTTAATCTTTTCTACAAAGGGAAACTGAAGCAAAATCTAATCCCTTTCAGATTTTGACTCTGTTGTGTCGTCATCATCATTTTCATCATTCTTCTCTCTGCCACTGACTTATGGTAGTGCTTCCAGAAATATCCTTATTATCAAGGACTTCTTGGCTCCCTCAGCATCTGATTAAATACATTTTCTAGTCCACAAGGTTTTTTGCCTTAGTTTCTACAATTGCTGTGGGTTACTTGTTAATCATTTTAACTTAGTGCCATCTTTTTATATTTGTACCTTTGTGCCCTTCACCATCAAACCCCATTAACTCTTCCTCTATTTACTGCTCTTTTTCCTTGGCACTGTAGCTGGAGTTGGCTCCATTAATGTCTGATCTCATTCTTTCATTTTGCATCTGCTTTGTAAAGGTAGCACTTTCATATGATCTATCTGCCTTACTGAAAAATGGTTCTGGACTTCATAGTCCTTAAGAAATCCAAACACATACTCACAGGATCAGTAACTAAGCTGATTCTTTCTGGTCTTCACTGTCCAAGAACCGTATATATCAATCATTCTGGCCTTCTACCTCCATTCTGGATCTCTGACATGCAACTCTCAGTGACTCCTCATACCCCTAGGAGGAGCTATTTTTGCTGTCTGTAAGGGACACTTTCCAAATTACGTTAATCCTGTGGAAAAAAATCTGTTTAATATTTCTAAATCGTTATCATTTGTCTTCACTAAATCTGGCTTATGTATTACAAAGTCTTCTAAAATAGAAAGTAGGTATATGGCATTATTAAATATAAAAACATTACATTTAACATTTACATAAGATCAAGTCTAAGTTACCGGACAATTCTAGAATGAGCCTCAAACTTAAAATGTACAGCACCTTTTGTTTACCTATACCCTTAATATGAAGCTTTATATTTGCATTATTGAAATTAACTACATTCCCGTAACACTCAACTTTGGTATTGGGAGGGAAAGAGAATGTCTCTATCGCAGAGTATTCACCACACATTATCCTTGAAAGCTAGAATATCATTTCTGTGAAGGAGACCACATGCTGCAATATGACTGCATTTTCCCAGGTACCAAGAAGAGCAAGTAAGTATGTGCTCAGTGTGCTTAACTCAAGGCATATTTGAAAAGCAGTCAACTACAGAGGGAAGCATCTATGCTTTGAGATTTGGAAGGAATAAACATAATGCAATCATTAAATATATAGATTAATATATAGTGCTACTTTGAGATCATCATCTCAGTCTAATTAAGAAGCTTCTTTTATATTTAGAATTGAAAGTGTAAGACCCAGAAATGTCTTCCAGGGGGCAGCTCTCGAGGGCAATCTAGAATCAAGGGCTAGAATTTACAGGGAAGCAAATTTCTGTTCATCTTAAGGAACAATTTTTAAGCCATATTTCAGAAAGAGACTAGTTATCAAAGACTGGCAGATTATTAGCCCGATTATTTCCACACAGGATTGCAGGACCAAAGATTTTTCCATTCTGTTTACATACTGTGATCTCAATAGTTTTCTAATATACGACTAATTGCTTATCTCTCCAATTTATTCACCATTTTAGGCATTCTGAGTAACTTCATTTCATTGATTCTGCATACCCAAGATTTCAATACGACTTGAGTCTATTTTCATTTAATGGATTTTTTTCTGTTCTATTTTGTTTTTTAAATCACTCAGGCAAATGTCTATAAATGGTGCTGACATTTATAGTCAATAAATGTCAGCTAATAGGGACTTTTCTATCTACCATAGGTGCATGTTTATTTTATAGTGGAAAGAAATTGAAAGGATAGTACCTAAAACTTTCTTCAAAATTATTGTTATTTCCTTGCAAATATATTTATATAACCAAATATAGTAGTGATTCTAGTTAAAGATTTTATACTTTGAAGGAATATTTTTATATCTTAAAAATCTAGATGTGTTTATTTGATGACACCATGATGCTTACTCAAATTTAGTATCTAAATGGGGAATTTAATCACAGGATGACACTATTACACATTTAACAGAAGATTACTTTTATAAATCATAGATTCCTATTAAAACTTGAAAAAACTTTGGAATCCAATACAGCTTCCTACCTGGTATTGAAGTCCCTCTAAATCCTAAAAACATCCTTGACACAATTTTTTTATCTGTTTCAATATTCTTTAGTACCTCGTTTTTCTTGTTCTGTTAGAAGGTTTCCCCTAACATCGAATATAACTCAGCTGTCCTGTATTAATTTCCAGCCCTTGGTACCAGGTTGCTGTTTTCACAAGCCAATCATTCAAGAACTCTGAAACGGTATCATGTTCCCCGTCACTCCAGAGCCAAGGCCTCATTGTTCCTCTTGTTTAAATGCTGAGCTTTAACAGCTCCCACCCTGGTGGGGAGTACAGGCCTTCTCCATGTGCAGTTGCCTCAGAAAATCTATCCTAGCTGCCTTAGTTTGTCACAGGGCCAATTTTTTAGGGGTAGAAGCTTACAATTCCGAGGTCATGAAATGTACAAATCAAGGCACCATCAGAGATGCTTTCTCACCAAAGTCAGCTACTGTTGACCCTTGCCTCCTGCCACGTGGTGAAGACGGCCACCGATCTCTGCCTTCCCCTCCAGACTCTACTGTCTCCCGGAGCTCAGCCAGAACTTGTCTCTTTCTGGGCCTCTCTCAGTCTTGGCAGCTCCGCTTTCTTTCCAAATTCAGCTGTGAGCTATCAGGCATATGGCTCATCTCTCCCTGGGCCTCAGCTCTTTGAGTTTCTAGGGCAAGGATTCTTAACAAGGGGTCCATGAGCTTGAATTGAAATTCAAAACAACATTCTTGTGGGGAAATGTTGGTGCGGGTGTGATATATTTATTAAATAATACACAGTGTAGTGTGGACTTGGTAAGGGGTCTGTGGTTTTCACCTGACTGGCAAAGGAGTCTGTGGAACAAAAAAGGTTAAGAATCCCTGCTCTAGGGGCTTCTCCCTTGAGCTCAGCTGTGGGCAAACCTGGAGTCCTATTACACTGCAGGATCAAATATGACAGCTTCTTCTCTGTGTCTCCATTTACATCAGACCCAGCAGGAAGGCAGAGACTCAACCTGAGTCATGCCTCGCTGATGTAGTCCAATCAAAAGCAATCTAATCAAGTGATCTAAAGTGAATCTAATGTAATCAAAGGGTACCACACTCACAGGAATAGATGAGTTTAAGAACATAATCTTTTTGGGATTCACAAAATAACTTCAAAGTGTCACACTAGCTCTTCTGCCTGTTGGTTGGCTCGATCCTGACTAGCATTGCTGAATCCACTTCACGTATGGATCTTGCTTTGCTGTCCACCTCCAGTGAACCTGGTAAGTCAGACATCTCATTCCCTCACCCAGCTCTTAGCACTTAGCCTAGAGCCTTGCTGTGTCTCCCTCCTCCTGCCCCCATCAACATATTCATAAAATATTTTCTGGGAGAGGAATTCTAAAGCCAAATTTTAATGTATTTTAATTATTTGTCTTTGGACGTGGTTTTCAGAATTTTTAAAAAGCTTCTAAAATAGACAGCAGAAAGTATGCAAAAACTGGAAATCAAAGCACCAAACATCCTTGGTGATTAATGAGGGGTCATTTTGCACACATCAATACAGACCAGCCTTATGGTAATAAGCATGTAAATTTGGAGCTTCATCTGTGCTGTTAGTCCAGTTGGTTAGAACATGTTTTCATAAAACAAGGCCATAACTGATTAACTGTATGGTTCCGGTAGCTTTGTTCATTTCATTAACTTTGATAATACCCCAACATAAAGATCCAAATAGCTCAACAAATTACACAATTGGTCCACAGGGTAGCAAGGCTTCTGGAATAATTCAGTACAGTTCTTTGTTAGTAATGAGTATCACACTGTAATTAAATATTTGTTTATATGTCTGTCATCCTCATTTAACTGGAAAGTCTTAGGAGTAGGGATATATCTTCATTATTTCTAGACCCAGCAACTAGCCTGTCATATAATAAGGCAACCAATAAACAGATATTCTATTGAGACAACTATGAAGCAAATATTTATTATAGCTATATTGTTACTGAACGAGTTTGATATATCTGTACATTTTGCAACTTATTTTCATGTATGAAGGAAATTATTTTAATTTATGTTAGGATTTTACATTTTAGAATGCTACCACATTGTCCTTTAGTTATCTATTAATTTGTGTTCATTCTTTTTGTAATATTTGCTATGTTGCTCATGTTCAAAGTCTCTAAAGAAAATTGGGCTAGGTAGTTTACGCAACTTTTGGTTTAATTTTAGTATATGGAAAAGTTAAACACGAAACGTTTTTTATTTAAGAGAGTGAAATTGCATCATATAGTACACTGCCTGCCTTTGGAAACATGAATAGTTGGTTGTATAGTTGTTTAGTATATGTATAGTTGGTTCTAGAAAATGAAATTAGATTCAAAGTCATTTATCCACCTAATTTTTTTTGTGCTTGGGGATTAATTGTTCTCAATGAATGTTAATTATTATATCTAATTCTGTGTTTCCTTTCAAAGGCAATAATGGTTAAGAGAATGCAATTTTCATTACTATACATGCAACTTCCATTTTCCTACAAGAGCATAATAGCTTCAGTGACCTTTTCCCTGCTTGGTGGATAGTACCCAAAGCTACTTTCAGGCATGCACAGATAGTTTACTTCATTTCCCTATTAGCAGAATATGGGTTTTGGCATAATAAGAAATAAAATCTGCATTTTTAGGTCCATATTAACCATATTAATGTGTAGTAAACATTTCAATTCTATAAAATAGTTATTAATTTATAAAAATGCATTTCAGAAAAGAATACATATTATGCCTGTATGTATTATTAGAAATTAAAAAGGTAAAGCAAGGTGGATGTCAGGGTTCTCATTTTTTGCCACCCCCTTCCCCTGGGTTCCTTAGTACTCCTGGGGTGGAGGGGGTAGAGTCAGAGGAACTTCTGTAGCTGGGATGACATGTCCTGCAATATAGACTTCACAGCCTGGACTGAAATGAAGAGGAACAGCCAGACTTCAAGTGAGTCACAGGTGGGGTCAGACCCCCAGGCCCTGACTGAGCTTAGCAAGAACAGACCAAATATTCATGAGCAAGAGATGATAGCGGCGGAAGCGAGCCAAATGTCCAGGGCCAGAAACTGGCCAGCCCTACCTCACTAGACACTAGGCATCCAGGGCCCACCCAGCCTGCTGCCAGAGTGGAAGCCTTCCTGCCTCGTACATGCAGATGCTCGGAGAGTTGAGCAGGTGAAGGGACCCAAACTGAGAAACTGATCACCTGAAAGTGTAGTTTAAATGTCTGCACTGGACTACGCTCTCTTAATTCCAGTTTCTGTCATTTCCCCTGTGTCTGAACAAGTTCATTTTCTATCATGATTTTGGTTTTCCTACGTGATGAGGACCTTGGCTTCCTAGCCTCTCTTCTAGAGTACTGCTTAAGGGTAAACAGAGTTCCTTCCGAGGGGACCCAACCCTTGAAAAACTAACTCTGTCATCCCACGTGGCTGCAAAGGCCCTTCTCTGAAGTTCCGAGGATTGGTAGTTGTTTTAGTTTGCCAAAGGGCTGCCGATGCAAAGTATCAGAAACGGGTTGGCTTTTATAGAGGGTATGTATGTGGGGTAAAAGCTTACAGTTCCAAGGCCATGAAAATCCAACTCAAGGCACCAGAAGAGGAGCTTTTGCACCCAAGTCAGCTGCCACGTGGTGAAGCAAGATGGCGGGCGACCTCTGTCCGGTCTCTGCCTTCTCCAGCTGTCCCGTCTCCAGGAACTCAGCTGAGGGCCACCAGGCATACGGCTTGTTTCTTACCGGGCCTCTTCTCCCAGGCTCGGCTGCTCACTTTCTTCCTGATTTCAGCTGCAAGTTATCAGGCAAATGGCTCATCTCTTCCAGGGAACTCAGCTGCCTGAGCCTCTCCTTTCTGTCACATGGCAGGATTGAAAATGGCAGAGCTCTCTTTTCCGGTGTGTCTCCACTTTTTACTGGACCCAGCAAGAGGGCGGAGACTCCACCTGAGTCACGCCTCACTGAGGTAGTCCAATTGAAAAAGGTCTCACAGCCACAGGAGTGGACCAGCCCACAAACAATCTTTCTTTTCTGGGATTCATAAAATAATCTCAAACTGCCACAATAGTGCTCACTCATCAGTCCTTACTTCAAACTTACTGCTTCAGACTTCTTCCCTAATTACCTCCAGTTCTCCACTGCCTCCAGCTTTCTCCCGTTTACGTTGCCCCCCAAATATTAACTCATTTCCTTCTCTTTAATTCCTCTAAGCAGAAGCCTTTAATAGAGTTTAATAAAAACTTAAGGATATTGTAGGGAATTGGGGTGCCATCAGGCTGCCAGGGATGCTGCCCTCACATCAGCTCTCTTGGTTAACATTCTAATACTCTAAGACCCTCGGTGAAGCTTTCCTCTTAAATTACTGAACAGAATGCTAACCATCTCGGCCTGACGAAATGACATTTGAAATACTTCCCCTAAATTCTGATCCTGCCTAAATGAGCCCGTTTTCCTCCTACTGCAGAAGAAAAAATGAGAGAAGACCCTCAATAACAAATTTCAGTCTCCATACTTACAGGAAACGGCAAAGAAGATTGAAAATAGCAGTTTATTCCCTTTTCCAATCACTAAGAGTTACGAAATATTGGAATAGAGGCTCTTGGTCATTTACAATACAGTTAAAAAATATATTTTGTCAAAAACTGTAGTAATTAAGCCAGTACACAGATTTTAATTGATTTATATGTATATTTCTTCCAGAGGAAATAATAATCCTGGAAAAGTAATATTCTTTCCACTATGGATCTAAAGAGTTTCTAAATAATTTTTTAAAAGTGTTTTGAGGTTTTTGAAACATATAAAATACTGAATTTCTAAGCAATGTTGCGCTAGACCAGCCTATACACAATAAACATTAATTAAAACTGCAGGCAGGAGAGTGGATGCAGCTCAAGCAGTTGATCGCCTGCTTCCCACATGGGAGGTCCTGGTTCAATCCCCAGTGCCTCCTGAAAACAAAAGCAAACAAATGAAACAATCACAGAGCAGCGGATGTGGCTCAGTGGTTGAGCTTCGGGTTCAATCCCTGCCCCCGAACTTCAAAACAAAAACAAAAACACTGCAGGCTATATTATTAAATACTTTCTGAAAACATTGTTAAGTAAAATAAAATGGCCGCCTGAGTTGGGTGCTCCCAGGAGGGACCCCCTTTCTGAGAAGACAAAAACAGGTGACCTGCAGTGGCTTTCCAAGCAAAACTGTGCACACCCTGCAGAAATGCTGCTAAGCAACACCTGGAGACGAAACTAGTTTCAGTGCAGTAGAGCTGGGTCATCAGAAGGGACAAGCATACCATAACTCGTCAGCGGCCCACTTTGTAAGACCCCCTATGTAAAAAGGAAACTTAATGCCAGCCAACCAGAACATTTCTCTACTTGCGTCAGCATTGCCCAACGTGAACGTCCCCTTCCACCGTCCCTGGAGCTCCCTTCTACTTTCTGAATAGGACGCTGCCAGGTTCGTGAATCACTCAATAAAGCTGTGGGATCCTAATGTGCATGAAAAGGTTTTTCTTTGGTCAACACCATATACCCAGGATAGAGTCACTTTGCACTTACTAAATTTTGCAATTTTAAAGACTTTCATATAAAGAGCTTAATGAGCCTAAAGATAGCCAACCTAATAATATTCATGAAAACTTAATTAGAAATCTGTGGGAGCTATCTTAAAATAGAACCCTTTGGTATAAATATTAAACAGATCATCCTACTATGTATAGTGTTAGATTCTACTGCACCTGATAAATATTTTTGCATTTCTTCCAAGTTCAGGGCTTGTTTAACCTGATTTTTCCCTAGTGGTAATTAGTGTATTTTCCTCATGAAGTTAATTATCCTGACCAAAATGTATGCTATAAAATGAGTTTAAAGTTTTTAATCAAGAAAAGCCTTTCCCTATGGGCTTTTCAGATTTAAAAATCCAATTAGCCTTAATGTTTTCCTTTTCAAGATTAACCACCCTTTTATGTTATGAAACATTAATTGGAATTCAAACTATTTGTAGCTCTTTTTAAAACAACCTTTTAACAAATCAGCAAATTTTAAGTTTCTTTCTCAACAATATTCACCTGGTATCTTTTCCTGAGGGGTAAAATATTACCACAGTATTCTTCAACTTAAATACAGTTCACATTGCTCTTACAGGCACAAATTAATATGCACTCTTGTTTCTAAGAATTTTTACAAAGACAACTATTCAATACTTTAAAATAAATCATCTAAATTCTTCCATTTATAAATTAAATATTGACACTCTCAACAATAATTTTTATAATGGAATGTCTACCAGGAATGTACAGTGTTCCTCAAACTTGCTTCAAAAAAAAACAAAATATCTGGGGTGCCTATTAAAATGGCCAAATCCAGGGAAGTGGATGTGGCTCAAGCAATCAAGTTCCCACCTACCACATGAGAGGTCCCGGGTCCCGTTCCAGGTTCCTCCTAAAGAAGATGAGCAAGACAGTGAGCTGACGCAGCAAGCTGACACAACAAGTTGATGCAACAAAAAGACATAAGGAGGAAAACACAATGAGAAACACAACAAAGCAGGGAGCAGAGGTGGCTCCAGCGATTAGGTGCCTCCCTCCCATATGGGAGGTCCTGGGTTCAGTTCCATTGCCTTCTAAAAAGAAGACGGGCATGCAACAAACAGACACAGCAAGTGCAAAAACGAGGAGGGTGGGGGAGAATAAATAAATAATCTTTAAAAAATAATAAATGGCCAAATCCAAAACCTCACTCTTGGAGATTTTGATTTACTAAGTCCTAGAGTTGGGTCCTGGGAACCCCCTTTTTTTTTTTTTTAAGATTTATTTATTTATCCCCCCCC
>JAQZBX010082012.1:0-13589 GCA_029593785.1 Cabassous unicinctus | reverse complement strand
CCCCCTTTCTTTCTCTTTCTCTTTCTGCATCCAGTTTGCCAAGCTTATGAGGAAGTGCTCATCCACCGTTTGTGGGAGAGAGATAAAGCTGGTATTTTGTCAGGAGGCAATATGCAAAACGAAAGGAAAGGCATTTAGCAGGGGAAGTCAAGTGGAGTTGTATGCCAAACCTGCCTTTCTGGGGGCTTCTAGGGAAGAAGGTCCTGGGGGAAAAAAGATGCCCTAACTGTGCCCTATACCATACTCTTCCAAACCAGGTGAAACAGCCATTGGCCTACTGTCCAAGAGCTCATCATCTGAAAAATAGGCTTTCCTCTCTTGCTCAAATAACAATGGAAACAGCACTGTCTGACACGGACTAGGTTACCAAAGAATAACAGTAATTAATAAAATTGCATGCATGGATTGGGCATATCCTTTTGCAACTATTACTTCATTTAATTCCCCCAACAATCTATTGGGTCCTCATTTTTCAGATTAGAAAACTGCAGCTCAGAGAGGTTGCCCAGCTAGTGAGTGGCAGAGTCCAGGCTCTTAAACCCTGAGCGTTTGGCTCCCCTCAATAAGTTTGTTTCTATAGACTTATAAGGAACCCAAAGCATGTTGCGGGACCCTAGAAAGAACCTTGAGAACAATGTTCTGCCCCTTAAGACTCAGGAGATACATGGCATTGGGAGGGGAGAGAAGGACATTGACGAATGTGTTTGGCTTTGTTCCCTGCCCCAGCCCTCAGCCCTGTCTGCTTGTGTCAGAGTTCCCTGTCGCCCTTCTCTGCCAGACCAGGAGCTCTTGGGGCCCAGGGTCCCCTCTGCCGGCTCCCGTGCATCTAGACATTGGCACAAAGTAGTTACCAGGTCAGAGGTTGACATGAAGAATGGAGCCCTCCGGCTTAGGGCCACTGTCCAAAAGCGAAATGAAGATGCCAGGCTCATCCTCTGCTGTGTCTCCAAATCAGGAGACATTTGTGGCTTCAGAAGCCTTCACTTCTCTTTATGGTAATGAGATTTTCAAATAAAGCACAACCAGGGAGAGAGAGGTGGGGAGAGTGGCAGAATGAGTAAGGAGAGCAGGAATTTCAGGAACTCGGCATCCCACGGCTTCGATATCACTCAAAGCCCACAAAGGATTATATAACCTGTAATTCCTGGTTGTCTCGTATATATGTCACAGCAGTGTTTGCTAAACAGCAGAGAGAAACTAAGTACGGGTAGGCAGGAAGAGTTGTTGGGATAATATCCGCAGAATTATCGCCACCCTCTCAGCGTCAGCAGAGGGAAAAATTGTCACGACGTTAAAGGAAACACGAAACCAGCATTTCCAAAGGAAATGCTCCCCACTAGCTCTGATGTGATATGATGTGGATCTGTGGCTGTCATGGACTTTTATATTCAATAAATAAATGCTGTATAATTTGCTACCCTTGTCGTTAGTAGAGTATTTTATTAAAGTGGCAGGAGCTTGGCTATTCGTTGCCATGGCAGCTCGTAGGTTTGGTCTGGTTTACCATTGGTGTTTTATAGAGCCAAGGTACAGCAGGTTCATTTGGAATATAATATGTTTTTGTTTTTTTTTAAATAAGGGGTCATTAGCCTGATGCACCGATTTGGATGTTGAATTCCACATCCAACAAAGCTTCCATCTTCCGAATCTCAGGCCCACGATTTATATACAGAGCTGAGGAGCTGGCTTTTCATAGTTATTGTAGCCCTGTGGTTTTTCCCTCTTCAAGACCTCCAACCTTTTCTCCCTCATTTGTACTGGATGCTAGTCTCTGTCCAGCACTCTCTGGAGATAAAGACTTGCTTTAGCATACAGCGCGCTATCCTTAATGCAGCTGAGTTCACTCTCATCATTTTAATAGTGGACCTAAGGTATGTTGCCATGTGAACAAGCCATCGTGTTACCATAGCAACCAGCCAGATTGCAGCACACCATTCTGAGGACTGGACCTTTTTTTCTCTCTCTCTTTTTCTCTTTCTCTCTTCCTCGCCTGGGCTCTTTCTTTTGTTAAATTTGCTGAAGTGCTCACAATAGGAAGATTCAGTCTGCTTTTTCAAGCAGGGTTTCGTTTAAACCTGTAAATTGTTGTATAAACAGAAAGGCCAGCATGGCACTAGACTTACTTTCAAAGACGACTTGATGAGGACTTGAATCTGGACCCCACCCCTACTCTCTGCTATGCCTTACAGTTTGATCAAAAAAGAGACGATCACAAGTATTGGTGGCATTTGGACTTCGCCAGCCCCCCGCCCCTGAGTTTCTTCTTAGCTTCCCCCAGCGGGATTCCATGACTCTCTCGAATGGGCCTGGTGACCACAGCTAGCCCTCAACTATGCTTGGAAGCCCTTTACAGTTTCTGAGCTCCGTGGGACCTGAATTAGACCCAATTAAAGATGTGGATTCTCCTTCCCCATTCCCTATTGCCGAGTAACCTGTGCTGATTCCAATTCCAACCACTTGGGGCGAGCAGGGATGTTGAAAGGACAAATGATAAAGGGACATGCGAGGCGTCCGCCTGCCCATATTCGTCAATGCTGCTTGGCCTTTGGTGCTCCTATCCTCCTCATCTTTGTTCGGGGAAGCATAAAGAATCATTCTTCCAGGGCCTCACATCTTTTCCCATTTTATTCTCTGCTCTCTTGCACATGGCACATCTATTACCTGCTCCGGTCCTCCTGCATCCCCCCCCCACCCGTCCCCCTTCCCTGCCCTCCACAACTCCCCTCCCTTTCAGCATCTCTTCTCTTCCCTGGCATTTGCCACTGAGCTTGTGCTGACAAACGCACCAACAGGCCAGGCTCACCTGGGGGCCCACCCACAGCCTCAGCTGCTGGCAAGCCTTGGGTGGGGTGAGCTGCCCTCCCCGGCCGGAAGGGCCAGCTCAACTTGGTGCATAAAATTACAGCAAACAAGCTTCAAATAACACAGGACACTCTCATAATTGATTTATGCAGGGGCGCTGAAAGTTCTATTACCTTTTGTTTAGCTCAGGGGGCCTGACTCTGTGCAATCCATTGCTGAAACTAATTACAAGATATAATTAAACTGTGACACAAAGATATTATACCGTTAGTTTACTAATGACACCGCGAAGCTGTACCACCAGCACAGGACAATGATTACGCTTCATTTATTATTTATCCTTTTGCTAAATGAGACGCTGACATTTTCAAAAATTACTTTGAGGTTTCTTAATTGTCGGCAGCAGGATGGACTAGAAGGAGATCTCCTTCCTCTTAGTTACTTATCCAAACCTCAGAAGCATTATTAGCCAAAAGAAAAAGGAAAAAAAAGTAAAAACAGTCACCCAAGAGTAATAAGTAAAGCCTAATTGCATCTCTTTGGGCATTTTTGAATTTTTACAAACAGCGCTCCACAACGGATGGGGCTGCTGACCCAGGGTTTGAGCCCAGGCAAGAGAAAGTCTTGTTGTGAGGGTAAAGGGGACTTGTACTCTCTCACTCGGACAAGTGCAGATGGCCCTGGATGTGTGGGAAGAGACCAGGCCGTGAATGGCTGGAGGGAAGCTCCAGCCTCTCCCAAGAGCCCATTTCAGCAGGCAGAGAGAAGGTAGGGCTCCGATGTTTTATTTTTGTTATTTTCACAACTTTCCCTCTTATCCATTTCCCCAAACCAGACTCCTCATTAGCACTGCTGACGTGGGCTTTTGCATGGGAGACAAGTTTTCCAGGTCTGCTTATGGCCAGGACCAGGGGGCGTGTGTGCTTCTGCCCTGGCCTCCTCTTTTACCTCCCCCATTGGTGGGAGGATCCCAGGCAAGGACTCACATGCCCCAGCAGGTGCTTTGCCTCCACTCTAAGAAGGAAAGCTTCTTTTTGCCTTGTCCTTAACTGTGGTATCAATCCGGCTGTCATCAGCAAGCGCCCGGGAGGAGGCTGGGAAGTGGAATTCCCTCTGTTGGCTTTTAGGACTGGAATTCTCTGGGCCCATTTATTTGCCATCCCCACATCTCCGTCCATGAACCTTGCTTTATTACCCTCTCATTTATCACATTCTCAGGACAATAAAAGATTAATTTACTGGCTGCCGTTTGATGAGATTTTGATGCCGCGAGTGTACGCGCGCACGGTTGTGTCTCCTTACGGCTCATCTGGGTCAGGCATCTGACGAGGCACCGCTGGCCCCGAACGGCCACTAACCTCTCTGTAACCCCAGTGGTGATGCAATCACTGCAGCCGCTGGTCGGCTTGAGACAGGGTTTAATTTCTTCTGAGTGTAATGGCATCCGGCATCTATAATTATGCTATTTTCTCTCCTGTGCTGATTAAATACGATTTACCCAGAGAGCTAAATGATGAATATTTGAGTGGAGTGTGTTGAGCCAATAGCTGGTAAAATAACCACGATAAATAAACCTGGAAGGGGGCGGGGACTTGGCAGAGGTTATGACTCTTCCAGGTAGCATCAGCAGGTGCAAAGGAGACAAGATGAATACTAAAGCCGGAACAATAGCCGCCAGCTTTTATTGGAAGGAAAAACAGCTCCGAAACCTGAAAACCTTATCTTGGGATCTGATTGAAGCTCAGCAGCAGTCAGACCCACCATCAATAGTATTGTTTCCAGAACTTTCCCCCCACCCCTCAAGAATGATCTTCATTCCATAGATCTGAGAAATGAAATTCACTATCACTTCTGTCCATTGCCCCCAACCTGCTCATCGCATGTCTCCTGTGTTTATTTAAAAACAAAAGAGGCCTGGCTATTCTCAGGGTTCTTCCTTCCATATCAAAGAGTCTCACAGATTGAGTGAAACGTCTGCGCACAGTTGGACAAGAGCCTGGTGCCAAAATCAGCCAGAAAACCTTGTGAGCATTTCCCTCCCCTTTGCCCAAGAAACAAACCAAGTATCTTTAGAGACGGTCATTCCTTTACCCACCATGTCATAAGTTTATGCAAATTTATGCCTTGAGTGTTTGAATTTACTGGTTAGGAATGCAGCATGAACCTGGAGCCTAAGCATAGCAGTCAGAAATATAGACATGTGGATGATAAAAATTAAATCCTTCATCAGCAAAAATCTGTGGAGGCCACCAAAGTGCTGGACAGAGTTAGATGGGAATTCTCAGGAAGTGTAAGGGTCCTTTCTTTCAAGACACATAGAGGTATTGTTCGGTAGAAAAGACTTACATAAATAAAACCATTTGAAAATGGTTTGCAATCATTTGAAATAGCATCTAATAAGTTTTGGGTCAAACAATAAAGAGTATATAAGCCTTCTGAATTCAGAGAAGGAACTGGTCGTTGTGAGTTGGGGGCATCAGGGAAGACCCAGTGCATTCAATGACCCATGAGATGGACAGGAAAGGATGTTGGGGGGACAGATATAGAGACCCAGGAATGGAGGGGTAGATGCTGCAAACGAGAGAAGCAGCATGTGGTAGATTGAATCATGTACCCGCTGTTTGGACATGGTCTTGGTCTTGGTCTGCATTCTGGTGGGTGTGGACTCACTGTAAATAGGATCTCTTATAAGATGTTACTTCAGTTAAGGTGTGGCCCAGCTGAATCAGGCTGGGCTTTATTCCAGATTACAGAAGTCTTTTATAAGCAGAGTGAAAGTCAGACAGAGAGAAGCCATGGGGAGAACAGCCTGGAGCTGGAAGTCAAGGGAACCTGGAAGAGAAAGGAGAAGATACCGCCATGTACATTGCCATGTGCTGGAAAAGCCAAGGACCAAGATTCTCCAGCAGCCAGCTGCAGAATGCCAGTCTTCAGGGAGAAAGCACTGCCTTGCTGACATCTCAGTTTTGAACTTCTCCTAGCCTCAAAACCAGGAGCCAATAAATTCCTATTGTTTAAGCCAATCCATTGTATGGTTATTTGTTTTAGCATCTAGGAAACGTAAAACAGCATATACCTGTATCCAAAGCCAGTGTCCTGTGGCCTTTAGATTTTATTGCTCTAGACCTCACTTTTCCTCCACATTCACTTTGACTTTTCTCCATGACTTTCATTGACCTCAGGGTTATACTGCAAGAAATAGGTTCTCAATGGTCTAATTCTCCTCTGGGGCGAGAAACATGCTGTCTTTGATAGAATGTCTAGGGTTTAGGTTAGACTAGAGACTCTTAGATCTGTTTTTCCCTTGGCATCTGCCTTCTTTGTGATGAAACATCCAAGGAAAGAAGAGATTGTCCTCCTGGCGACTATGGGCAGCTGTTGAGGGCAGCCAAGCAGCAGGGACTGTGGATGAGGCTGTGCCTTGCCTACTTGTGCTTTTCAGCCTTCGCATATCCTACTTTAGCAGTAACACCTTCCTCCTTGCTACTCCCAGGAGGGCTGCAAATGGATTTAAAAGCTTCTCTTACACATAACAGTAACCGGGAAGTAAGTGGGCAATGACATCCTCATAGGGAAATATTCTTTGAGCATATGTTGATGCATACAAAGAAAACACCGTTTCCTTAGGCACTTTGCATTTGTTAATCATTTTGCTTTCCTTCCCTCTTTTGCTAGCCTTGCTTTTTTTCTTTCTTCTTGACTGCTGAAGGCTCATATAATAAAACCATTGTATTTCTGTTTGGGTCTGTTTCAATGCCTTTTTTTTTCAATACCTGGTCCCATGGCATGTTTTTGTACTGCTTTTGTCTGTGTTGTCTTTTTGTTTATAAATTATGTGAAAGATGAGCCACCAAAAGAGAATATACTTTGGATAGTCCAAAGAGATACTGGGATAACAGCAATCTGGCAAAAGTGAAATTTAAACTGAGAGTAGTATCAGGAGGTTTTTTCCTATCAGTGAAAGGTTTAGAAAACCAAAAGTTAGAGAAATCTCATCACAGGAATATTGAAATCAGGGCCAGACTTCAAACCTTCGGGGGAAAACACAGTGCACATGTTTCTGCATTTTCACCAGGTGGGAGCAGCCAGGAAGAAATTTCATGTAGTTGAATTACTCTAAACAGTCTGTATCCAAAACACAAATTATCTGACTTGTGTGGGGGAAGAGACAAGACAGTTTCCTCTGACTTATGGAAAAGTGAAACGTGCTCAGTCAATCCTTTTTCAACTGAATCAAATGATAACAGGAGGAAGTGAAGGTATTGGGTCTTCTTGCCTTTGATCTGTCAAATGCTGAGAAATGTCCTAAAGTGACAGGAAGAAGGAGTACAACGGCCATTTGGTGAGGGGATGAGCCCAGAGGTGTCATCCTTCCTCTCCCGCCAGCATCTTCTGTCTTAGGAGGTCTCCGCTGTGAGTTCCCTAAGCTCACATTGCCCGGACAACAGTTCCGAGAGCAAGGAGCTCCAGAGAGCTTCATGCAGGAGCCAGACGGAGTGTCCATCCTGGCTCTGCCATTTGTTAGTCATGTGGACTTGAGTAAATCATTTGATGTCTCTGGGTTTGAGCTTCTATGGGTTTAAAATGGGGGAAATCGTCGTACCTCCCTCGGAGAGCTGTTGTGTTTGCCTGACGCTCACCTTATGCTACTTGAGGGTTTGTGGCCATCGCCACTACTGTGATGATGATGACAATGACAACTATTAGTACTCCTGTTACTCATACCACTGCGGAATCTGAAAAACCAGGTTTCAAAGTCCAGCTTCACTCTGCGGCTTTGAGCGAGGTCCGCCACCTCCCCAGTCTTCATTTCCTCATCTGCAAAATGGGGATGAAAGGAGGAGACACCTCATCAGGGGATTGTATTCAATGAGTTTATGTAGATGCAGCATTTTAAACTACCTTTGCCACCTAGTAAGCACTATACAAGGGTTTGTTATTGCAGTTATGATGATGATGATGAATATCCTTATTACTCCCATTACTACAGAATCTATCACATTTATCAGCTGCTGGCCTTGGGCAAGGGCCGCAATATGCCTTTCCTCATCTGGGAGATAGGGTTGATCAGTATCTTCCGAACAAAGTAGCTGCGAGGACCAAGTTAGGCAGAGCCTGTGAGGCAGGCAGCCCCATCCCTGGCCCACGGCCACGGGAAACCCTCAGGGAATGCTGACTGCTATGCGTTTGTCCATAGTTGAGTTCTAGGCACTGGAAATGCATTAGTGGCAACACTGCTTTCTCATTTTCCCAGCTCTCTGTCCTCTCGACAGCAACCCTGACACACTGTCGTGAAGCCAGTGATGGGAACCGTATGACCTCCCAAGTTAACTATCCCATTTTTGGACAACTCTTAGGCTTAGAAGAGCTTTCTTTTTGCTCAGAAATTATGTGAAAGAAGATGGGTTATCTGTTATCATCAGTAATTAGTATTAGCTCCATTCTCCAGGCCCATGCAGAGCACAGCTCATCCCTCTTCCATATGACAACCCTCCAAATATTTGAAGACAGCTCTCATGTCTCTCCTAAGCATTTTTGTCATCAGACTAAACATCTCTAGCTCTTTCACCCTTTCGTCGCATAGCACGATTCCCAAGCCCCTCCCTGTCTTGGTTGCTCTCATCTGGACCTACTCCAGGTTTTCAACGCCCCAACCCCCACCCCCAAAATATATCACACAGGACTGCATTCAACACTCCAGATGGGCAAACCTGCCCCACAGTGGACTGCGGCATACCTCATCCTGGTAATATCTTTTATTGGTGTATGCTAAGATTGCAGTAGCACTTAGTAACCACATCAAGCCTCTTCTGTTTGATTTTGAGCTTTGATGGACTCCAGCTCCATTTACACAAATTGGGCATAAGCAAGACCCTCTTCATCCTCCCATTGACAATTGAAGCTTTGAACCTATATGTAAATGCCTCACAGACCAGTTATATTTCCTATTCTTAAGTTTGTCCTATGTGCCAAATTATTGAGATGTTTTGAAAGAACATTATAACTTTATTAGAAAATGAATCCATGATATTGTAAGACATTTGGGAAACAGAGAAAAGTACAAAGTAGAGAACAAATATCATTTATATCTCACCTTCCAGAGATAACCATTCTTGGCATTTTGGTGACTTCTTCCCAGTCACTGTTTTGTTTGCATGTCTGATATGTGTGAGGGCACATTTGTTGTTACAAAATTGGAATTGCACTGTACATAGTTTTTATTACCTTTTTTCATAATATGGTATTTTGAGCAATTTCCTACTCCATTAAATAGTATTTGAAAACATGACTGCCAAGTGCATCCTATGAACATATGGATAGTCCTAAATTTATCTAACCATTCCTCGATTGTTGGAAATGAAGATTATTTATGAAATTTTGCTGTTATAAATAATTCTAAAATGAGCATATTTGCCTCTATCAGGGTTTCTAACTTCAGCACTATTGACATTTTCAGCTGGATAACCTTTGTTGTAAGGGGCGGTCCTGTGTATCGAAGGATGTTTAGCAGCATCCCTGGCTTCTACCCTCCAGATGTCAGTAACACCTACCCCCAGGTGTGAAAACCAAAACTGGCTCCAGCCATTGCTAAATATCACTGGGGGGAGGGGGATAAAAATCCCTCCTACAATGGAGGACTACTGATCTCTATCTCTTCTTTGCATATGGGAAAGAGGGTACCTACAAGGGAGCAGTCCACCTCGAGAGAGTAAGGGAGGGCATCATCAGTGGAGACTTTAAAACAATAATAAAACCAGCTAAAACTTGGCCTGCTTTTTCTTATCATAGTGCACCAGTAATTCTAAACAATGTCAGTGATAAAATTCTCTTTTCCGCCAGGGCAGAATGCTCCCATTTCCTCCTACCCCTGCCTGCCACGGGTTTGCCATTCTCTTTTCAAAAAAGTCCAAAAGTCTGCTGTTTATGCTCCCCTAAGTCTTATAGAATTTTAACAAAACACTTCCATCTCTGAGTTTTGCTTATTTTATTTTGCTTGCAGCCTCCCAGATTCTCGCGGGTCTCCGGGCTGTTGGGGGTAGGCCCGGGAGACCGTTGCTATGGTCGGAATCATTCCAGCCCTCTGTTAAGCACCATTCCTTACTGGATCAAGTTCGAGGTGCCTACCTTCCTCTCCTCTCAGGGCTTTTATCTGCTAGGCTCTTGAGGCCACACGTCTGAGGGTCTGGGTCACCCTCCCTAGTTTGCCACCGTATCTGAATCTCACTGTGACTCAAAAAGGAGCCCCTGTTATCCCAAAACATGTTCCCATTCTAATACTCCTCTGCTTGAAAATAACTTTTAATGTCTTAATTTCCTGCTAATCACGTGTGAACAGCCCTCTAACCTGTCCCTTCCCAGACCATCAAACTTGATTTCCCCCAATCCCCTGACAGGCTCCTCTGCTACATTGGACCAGTCTCTTTGCTGCCCCAGGAGCACAACGCTAGACTTCATGGTTTCGCATATGAAGTTCCACTTCCTCAGAACGCCCTTCTTTGTTTCCTACCCAAACGCTATCCTCGGTTTCTCAGGTTCTAAAGCCTCACTGATATCCTGCTTCTTATCTTGATTATGTGGTCTGTATTGTATCATATCATGTCACATCATTTGACATATATGTATATTCTTTTCTAATTGTTCTAGTAGCTTAGTCCCATGTAGACAATTGGAATACAAACTTACTGAGGGCAAAGATGTATTAGATTTCTATATCTTTTCAAAAATGATTCTAAAATACTCGATAAACAGTTGATGATAAATGTATAATTTGTTCTGTTCCAACATCATTTCCTTCCTTAGGGATTTTGTAAATAAAATTTGTATCTCCAAAATTCAGTGCAAGAATTGAAAATATGTGTGTGTGTGATTTAGGCAGCTTAATTTAACCTTAAAATTAGCTAGTTAGACTTCCAAACCTAAAGCTCAAAAAATGTACCAGATTTTTCCAATAGTCTTCTATCTGGCATGTATTGTCTGCAGGAACCAAAGGATCAGTAATTATAATAGTTCTAGGTACTGTTTTTCCACCTTTAGCTGTTTCTACTCCTCAACAATCAAAGTCAAGCCACCTTTTAGCAGAGATTACAGAAATCATCAGAGCTGGCACATTTTGGGGGGGAGTGCTAGCTCTCCAGAATCAAGGAGCTTCCTCACTTTCTGTTCATATTTCTGTAAAGGTAATTACTAATCTTCTAGATATCTGGTATTCATTTCCAATATCTGGTACTCATTTCCAAATGTTATCCCACAGTTCATTTTACCTGAAAATAATGACTTCTTGTCCTTTCCCCTAACTTTTCAAACTCTGAACATTTAGGAAATGATCATCATTACATTAGGGATAAAAATTTTAAGCAAAATTTAAACTATAAATTTTAACAAAGTTAACAATTTTGGTTAAGAAGGCAAAAAGATGCTGTAAGGGAAGGGAAAAAAATGGCCATGGATGAGGAGAGAAAAGAAAGATCTCGTAGGTATGTTTCTTTTAAGAACCAGCATATTGCTCTTGTTTTCCATCTGTAAGATCCACTGCCTTTGGAAGTCGTGGGGTAGCCGAGAAGGGAAACAAAATTTCCCTTGACTTGGTTGCTGGCATGAGAGAGAGTCAAGGGACCGTCCTAGAATGGACCAAACTCTATTCCAAGAACATGTTTTTGCAGAAAGAAGCAGATTTTCCAGTTCAGAGAAACGAGAGAGTTCTTTAAAATCCAGCCTCCAAAAGCTCCTTGACCAACAACCTTCAGTGTTCTCTGTCCTCTTGGGGTCAGCCCAGATTGATTTTGTGATTAACTCCAACATTTTCCTGGCTTCTCCACTACACTAGCACATTTCAAGTTTCTAAATATAGGTCAACCCAGGCAATTAGGAGAGATCTTCCGTTTTTGAAAGGTGTTCAGCAGGCAGAGAGCCCAGTTTACAAATAAGTGATCATATAATATGACGTTTGGCCTCAAATGACTTAACAGCTGGGGACTGCTATATCTCAGCTACTTTATTTAAACATGTTGGGATATAAGAGAATCTTCTGCACTTTTACTTCAAAAGCTATATTAATCACAAGAAACTTTAATTTCCCATTTAAAAAAATGTGTTTGTCAACCTTGAAGATCACCTTCATTTTAAGTTGCCAATTTTGTGGTCTTGCTGTTCTTGCAGTGTTGGAGGTAGACCAAAGTGTGTTGGATGAACCCATGGTTCCACTTATCAGTTGGCCATTATAAGTCTTAATCATCAAAGGTTTCCATTTAGTCTTCACCTAATGCCACTTTTTTAGTAATGCCCAGACTGGCAAACTGACCACACTGCTCTGGGAGGCTAGAAATGAGAGCCTGGCTTTGACTCTGGGTAGAATATGATTTAGGAGGCCATCACTCAAGGTCCACATTTCGATTAAGCAATTGGATTCCCTTGGAGCAGGGCCTGGCAGCTGTCATGGGAGCCCAGAAGGTCATTTGGTCCAGATCTTACATTCAAAAGGGTCTCAAATGTTGACTCTTGTCACTATCTCCAAATGAGACAACACATTCCATCTTTTAGAGTTAGTATTAATGCGTTGAATGGAAGCATTCAAACTACTACAGTTGTTGAAACTCTGTTTTGACATTATTGAATGTTTTTAACATATGAGGAAACAAGAATAAAATAGATGGAAGCAGATTGGGTCTGGGTCTCCCCTGGGTTTGGAGCCCACAGGAGCACCTTAGGGAAAGAGAACAGTACTGTGCACGATAGAACCTTTGTAGAACTAAACCCTCGGGACCCCGTTGCCCAACACGTGGTCCAGCAGCCTCGGCATCAGCTGGAAGCTTGCTGGAAATGCAGAAGCTCAGGCCTGGCTCCACACCTACCGAACCAGAACCTGCTTTTTAAGATCCCAGGTGATTCGTATGCACTTTACAGTGTGTGAAGGTCTGCTTTCGAAGGCTATTGCAGTTTTGGGTTGTAATCAGGCTGAGATTGTGTGGATACCGGTGCACATAGAAGCTGGTTCTATGCCTGGTAGCTACGTGGGCACTTACTGAATTTTATCCTCTCCAAAGACAAAGCAGTGTATAAAATGAAATCATCCACCATTGTGAGATGCTAACATATCAAGCCCGTATTTTCTTTCTTCCTTTCCTGCTCTCTCCCATGGAAATGGATATGGCTGGTAGGTTAGCGATGCAGAAACTTCCTGGAACTTAGGACATTTCAAAGAAGCATAAATTCTTGGGCACGGCAGTGGTGAGTTTTGGCTTCAGCACTACCAGGAGGTCTCAAGCTGAACAGGTGGTAACTAGTAAAACATGTATACTGCAGGTAGACGCTTCTTTCAAGGTCAGCAAAGACATGCAAGTCCAGGGAAATGTGGGAATAAATGGATTGCTATTCCTAAGACACCATCGTGTCTTTCTTTCTCATCTTTAGCTTTCAGACCAGAGCAACTCATCTTGGATGTCATCTGTAGGCTATTTCAGAATCCATCGTCCCCTTTCACGGACCAATTGCCTAGAATCTGACCAGTGCGACGATGTTTGAAAATAGATGCCTCTTGTCTCTTACTGACCAAATTTTAGCTTTTCTCTCATCCCAACAGCTTTACCTGGTCAAAAGCCCCTTTCTCCAGTCACCCTGGTGAACTGTTTCCTTCTTAAGGGTTCCTGAATTCCCCAGCTTACGGGCAGCTTCCTTCCACCTACTCACCGCCATCACGTCTGCAGCTCACTCCATGGTGAGAGGCGAGCGTGGCTCTTTCCCCCCGGTCTTGGGCCATTTTTCCTAGGCTGCTTTTTTTTTTTTTTTTTTTT
>JAQZBX010082011.1:0-13589 GCA_029593785.1 Cabassous unicinctus | reverse complement strand
TAGGCTGCCTTTTTATTTTCTTAATTACATCCTTTGAGGAGCAGAAGTTTTTAATTTTGATGAGATCCGATTTATCTATTTTTTCTCTTGCTGCTCGTGCTTTGGGTGTGAAGTTCATGAAACCATTTCCTATTACTAGATCCTGTAGATGCTTCCCTACATTATCTTTCAAGGTCTTTATGGTTTTGGCTCTTATATTTAGATCTTTGTTCCATCTGGAGTTGATTTTTGTATCAGGTGAGAGACGGTATTCTTCTCTCATTCTTTTGGATATGGATATCCAGTTCTCCAGGCACCACTTGTTAAAGAGGCCATTCTCTCCCAACTGAGTGGGCTTGGTGGCCTTGTTGAATATCAGATGACGGTATATGCAAGGATCTATATCATAATTCTCAATTCGGTTCCATTGGTCAGTAGGTCTATCGTTGTGCCAATACCATGCGGTTTTGATCACTGTAGATTTGTAGTATGTTTTACAGTCAGGTAATGTAATACGTCCAACTTCATTTTTCTTTTTCAATATGTCTTTGGCAATTCGGGGCCTCTTACCTCTCCAAATATATTTTGTGGTTAGTTTTTCCAGTTCCTTGAAAAATACATTATTGATTTTTATTGGGGTTGCATTAAATCTGTAGATTATTTTGAGTAGGATAGACATCTTGATGATGTTTAGTCTTCCTATCCATGAACAGGGAATATTTTTCCATTTATTTAAGTCTTCTTTGATTTCCTTTAACAGTGTTGTGTAGTTTTCTGTATATAAGTAATTTACATCTTCATTTAAATTTATTCCTAGGTATTTGATTCTTTAGTTACTATTGTAAATGGTATTTTTTTCTTGATTTCCTCCTCAGATTGCTCATTATTGGTGTACAGAAATGCTACTGACTTTTGAGCATTGATCTTGTGGCCTGCAACATTACTGAAGTTATTTATAAGTTCTAGAAGCTTTTCTGTAGCTTTCTCAGGGCTTTCTATGTAGAGGATGATGTCGTCTGTGTATAATGAAATTTTCACTTCTTCCTTTCCAATCTGGATGCCTTTTAAATCCTTTTCTTGCCTCAGTGCTTGGGCAAGTTCTTCTAAGTCAATGTAAAATAGGAGTGGTGATAATGAGCATCCTTGTCTTGTTCCCAATTTCAGAGGGAAGGCTTTAAGGATTTCACCATTGAAAATGATGTTGGCTTTGGGTTTTTCATATATACCCTTTAACATATCAGAAAGTTTCCTTCTATTCCTATCTTTTGTAGTATTTTTATCAGGAAACAGTGCTGTATTTTGTTGAATGCTTTCTCTGCATCTATGCAGATGATCATGTGATTTTTTTCTTTCAATCTGTTTATGTGGTGTATTACATTGATTGATTTTCTTATATTGAACCATCCTTGCATACCTGGGATGAAACACCCTTGGTCATGGTGTATAATCCTTTTGATATGTTGTTGAATGTGATTAGCAAGTATTTTGTTGAGGATTTTAGCATCTAGGTTCATTAGATAAATTGGTCTGTAATTTTCCTTTCTTGTGGTATCTTTGTTTGGTTTTGGTATTGGGGTAATTTTGGCATCATAGAATGAGTTAGGCAATATTCCTTCTACTTTTATTTTTTAGAAGAGCTTAAGCAGAATTGGTATTATCTCTTTCCAGAATGTTTGGTAGAATTCAGCTGTGAAGCCATCTGGTCCTGGCTATCTCTGGTCCTGCGTTTATCTCTTTACTTGTAATTGGTTTGGTGAGTTCATCAATTTCTTCTTTCATCAATGCAGGCTGTTTGTGAGTTTCTAGAAACTTGTCCATTTCCTCTAAATTATCATTCTTGTTGACATATAATTTTTCAAAGTATCCTCTTATGATACTCTTTATTTCTGTGGAGTCAATAGTTATATCCCCTTGCTCATTCCTTATTCTGTGTATTTGAATCTGTTCTCTCTTTTTCCATGTTAGTCTGTCTAAGGGTTTGTCAATTTTATTGATCTTCTCAAAGAACCAGTTTTTGTTTTTGTCTTTTGTTTCTAGAGCTTTCTTATTCTCTGTTTCATTTAGTTCTGCTCTAATCTTTGTTATTTCCTTCTTTCTATTTCCTTTTGGTTTAGTTTGTTGTTGTTTTTCCAATTCTTCCAAGTGTACAGTTAGGTCTTCAATTTTAGCTATTTCTTCTTTTTTAATATATGAATTTATGGCTAAGAACTTCCCTCTCAGGACTGCTTTCGCTGCATCCCATAGGTTTTGATATGTTGTGTTGTCATTTTCATTAGTTTCTAGGTAGTTGCTGATTTCTTTTGAGATTTCCTCCTTGACCCACTGTTTGTCTAAGAGTGTGTTGTTTAACATCCATATCCTTGTGCCTAACCTGTTTTTCTGGCCCTCAGTGATTTCCAATTTCATTCCGTTGTCATCAGAGAAATTACTTTGTATAATCTCAATCTTTCTGAATTTATTGAGACTTGTTTTGTGGCCTAGCATGTGGTCTATCTTGGAGTATGTTCCATGTGCACTCGAGAAGAATGTAAATCCTGCTGTATTTGGGAATAGTGTACTATATATGTCTATTAAGTCCAGGTCCTCTAATGTATTGTTAAGAGCCTTTGTTTCCTTAGTGATTCTCTGTCTAGATGTTCTGTCTAATGATGATAATGGTGTGTTAAACTTCCCTGCTATATTTGTAGAGGCATTTATTTCTCCACTTAGTTTTTCCAAGGTTTGCTTCATATATTTTGAGGCACTCTGATTAGGTGAGTAAATGTTTATGATTGTTCTCTCTTCTTGAGAGATTACCCCTTTTACTAATATATAGTGTCCATCTTTGTCTCTTATGATAGTTTTGCATTTAAAGTCTATTTTGTCTGATATTAGAATAGCTACTCCTGCCCGTTTTTGACTATTGTTAGCTTATACAATGGTTTTCCAGCCATTCACTTTAAGCCTCCTTGAATTCCTGGGTTGAATGTGGGTTTCTTGTAGACAGCATATAGATGGATCATATTTCCTTATCCATTCTGCCAATCTGTGTCTCTTGAGTGGTGAATTTAGTCCATTAACATTCAGTGTTATTGCTCATAACGAATTTCTTACTTCAGCCATTTTTCTTTGGGTTAATGTATGTCACATTTTGTTTTCTTTTTGTGTTTTGCCATTTTAGTTGCTTTTAAACTCTCCTCCAACTCTCTCTCCCTTGTTTTTTCCTTTCAACTTGTAGAACTTCTTTTAGTGTTTCTTGAAGTGCAGGTTTCTTATTGACATACTCTCTTAATTTCTGTTTATCTGTGAATATTTTAAACTCTCCATCATTTTTGAATGCCAGTTTTGCTGGGTAGAGAATTCGTGGCTGGAAGGTTTTTTCTTTTAGTATTTTGACTATGTCATACCACTATCTTCTTGCCTCCATGGTTTCAGCTGAGAAATCAGCACTTAATCTTATTGTGCTTCCATTGTATGTGATGGTTCTCTTTTCTCTTGCTGCCTTGAGTATTTTCTCTTTGTCTTGAGCATTGGACATTTTGACAAGTATATGTCTTGGAGTTGGCCTGTTGGGATTTATAATGTTTGGGGTGTGCTTTGCTTCCTGAATCTGCACATCCATCTCTCTCAATAGGGTTGGGAAGTTTACAGCCATTATTTCCTTCAACACTTCTTCTGTTCCCTTTCCCTCCACTTCTCCTTCTGGGATGCCCATAATGCGTATGTTTCATCGTTTTGTGTTGTTGGTTAATTCCCTGTGTCTCTCCTGGATTTTTTCTATCTTTGTGTCTATTTGTTCTACTATCTGTTTGATTTCAGATGTATTGTCTTCCACATCACTAATTCATTCTTCTGCTTGTTCAAATCTGCTTCTAGGAGAATCCAGTGTCTTTTTGATTTCTTGGATTGTGCCATTGGTCACCATTATATCCATTATCTTTTTGGGAGTGTTTACAATTTCTTCAGTATGTTCTCCAAGTGTCTTCTTTATATTCTTAATTTCTTCCTTCACTTCTTTAAGTTGGTCCATGATATTTGTTTGGAAAGCTTTGATTAGTTGTTCAATGTTCTGCTTCACTTCCTGGTTTTTAGTTTGTTCATTGGATTGGTCCATGTTTTCCTGTTTCTCAGTGTGGATTGTAATTTTTTGTTGCCCTCTAGTCATCGTTTTATCTTGGTGAATTTATTCAGTTGATTAGCTTCTCTCTCTGCTCTAGAGTTTTATTTAGCTGGTGGTTCTGTGTGTGTGTAAAGTTTTCTCTTTGATATTTTTTCTTCTTATTTTATTTCCTTGCTTCTTTCTATGTTCCCTTGAAGGCAAAAGATTAGGGCTGGAGGAATTGAAAGATGTGAGAAAATAAGAAGGATAATAGTAATATTGATAGAAGTTAGAAGAGGGGCCAGATAAGACTTAATGAAGTAAATATTTAGCTCATGTAGGCTCTGTAGAGTAATAGGAAAGAAAGTGGAGTACCTACAATGGACTGGGAAACCAAATAGAGGAATATATATCTAATGATTTAGAAGGCTAGAATTATGAGGAGGGAGGAAAAGAGTTAAAAAAGGGCTGAAAGCAAAGAGTTAATATTAATAAAAAAAGAATAAAACAAAATAGAAGGAGTAGAAATTGACACCCGTGAGTCGTGGGCATATGGAAAAATGTGGTATTTAATACCCACAACAGAAGGCAGAAGGCAGAAAGATGAGCGAAGGATAAGATATAGTTTGGAATACAAAATCAATATATAGAGAGAATGAGAAATTACTGAAGAAGAAGCACAGCAAAGAAGAGACAAGCTAGCAGCACCTAATTTTTAAAAAACAAAAGAAAGAAGAACGGGGAGAGGAAAGAGGAAAGAAAAGCAAGATACAACAAATAAACAGAGAAAAACCAAACAAACACACAGGCAAGCAGTCAAAGAATGCTAAGAGGGATCAATATTCCCCAGGGTCCCCGTGGATCCTCTCAACCTGATTGTGTTTATCAATCAATTTCCCCACAGGGTTCTATATGCAGGTCCTGAAGCAGCTTTTGGCTATTAAAATAAATTAAAAAGAATTTATTTTTCATTTCTTAAAGTGACGGTTTTATTTATTTATTTATTGGCGTAAAACAAGACCAAAAATAAGTCCTTCTTTAGACCACCCCCCTCATGGAAGGGACCCTAACTGGGCTCGTGGAAACTAATCAAGCACTTCCCAATTTCTGGATTCCCCAGGAACACTAAAGTTCTGATGTTTGTCAGTGTAGGACACTAAAAATGGCAGACTCTGCCCTTTTGGATCAGAGCCCCAGCGTCACCGGTTTACTAGGCAGATTCGCCTCTCCCCTCAGCGTGGCACTGCTTCAAGCTGACTTATCTGCTCCCCAAAGTTATGAGGTGGTCCAGGCAGCCAAATTGACAGCTAAAATATCCCCTCTCTGCTTTCTGTCAGAACTCTCCCTTTCTTTGAAAGTGCCCCTCTCCCCAGCTCTGTGGGGCCCTGGGTTTATCCCTGGGCAGCTTGTCAAATCAACTTCCTCAGCAGTTTCACCCCTCCCCTCCTCTGGGTGACAATTCACTGCAGCTGTTTTGTTCATCTAAGTTGCAGGGGGCTTCCGGCAGCCAAATCCCCAGAAAATAAAGCTCTCTTGCCAGGGCTCCCCCCTCAGAAAACGTCCCTTCCCACCTGGCCCTGTCTCCCAGTTACCAGACGGGAATCATGGTTCCAACCAGCTTTTTTTTTTTTCCCTAAGAGTGGTAGTCAGCCGACTGTGTTAACCACCAGAGGCAGGCTTAAAACTCACGAATCTCTAGGGTTCAGTCCACGCCGTCGATCTGCCCAGATAGATGTACCAAGCTTCTCACTCCTCATGCCCACAGCACAAAATCTAAATTCTTGACAATCCATATATCTTTTTATTCCTTCCAAAATCTCTGATAGGAATGTTAAGGAGTATTCTGAAAAAATAATAATAATAATTTCCATTTAAGATATTACACTTAAAATATTGTTGATTGTAAATTCATTGAAATAAATTTCCTCATTGTGTGTATATCATCATTACATTGAAAATTAAAGCCAATTTTTGAACCACACGTGTTTCTAGTGGTTTTGGCTAAAGACACTTTACAATTACTTGCTTAAAAATCTAGTTGAGAGAATAAACAGCATGCATGGATACATGAGAAATTTCATTAGAGAGAGGACACTATGAGTTAGGGTCCAATTAAATGCTAGAAATAAACATTTTAAAAGCACCTAACCACAATATAAGAAACAAAGTATTCCTTCAACAGGTTCTTCAGTAGAGTCAGTACATCTGAGGAAAGAATGAGTAAATATGAACATATGCTAATAGGCAACAATCAACTGAAAGAATATTTAAAAAAGAAAATAAATAGAATGGGAAAATAAGTATCCCAAAAATGTCAAAATATACTTAATGAAATATAACTCATTCAATACCCACTGAAAACAACTTTACAAAATTAGACCCAAATTGTCTTTTTCAGAATATTAACACACACTCACATACACACACAGAAATAATTTTTTTGCCAACCAACTTGTGTTTTAAAAATTATCCAGGCCACACCATGAAAATAGAAGGACACTAAACATACACATAACTGACACTAAAAATGTTTAAAAAATGAAGGTAAATGTCAACTATTTGATTTCTTTTTGAGGGGAGTATCTTTGTAGGATTCCTAAAGAATTTTTTTAAATTAATTTTTTTAAAGGATAATTAGATTACATAAATGTTACACAAAAAACATAGGGTTTCCTATATGCCCACTCCGCACACTTTCCACAACCTCCCACATAAACATATTCATTAGTGTGACACATTCACTTCAATTGACAAACAATTCATGGGGCTTTGCCACTGATTATGGATCACAGGTCACATTTTAGTCTACAGTCTCTCCCACACAATTCTGCATGTTATATGATGATATAAAAAGACCTATATCTGTCATTGCAATGTCACTCAGGATGATTTCAAGTCCCAAAAAAGCCCCCATATTACAACTGTTTTTCCCTTTCCCTACCTCCAGAGCCTCCAGTGGTCACTGCCTCCAAATCAATGTTGTAATTTCATCCAACGCTAGAATCACAATATGTCTATAATAGAATACCAGTAAGTCCACTCTAGTCCGTAGTTCAATCCCCAATCCTGAGGATTCTGGGATGGTGAGAAGCGGCTTCTATTCATACAGCTGATGGATGGGACTGTCTTGCTTGCAGTTGTCGGCTCTCGTTTCCTTGGTATGGTTGTTGTCAATCCTCAACTACTTGTTAGTTGTTCTGGGTGAGTTCAATGAACTGGAGGATAGGTGTTGCAACTCTGCTGAGGTTCTGGGCTCAGCTGGCACATGGACAGCCCAAAGACTCCAGTCTCTTGGATGTACACCTACAAACTCCAGCACCAAGTATAGGTTTAAAGAGAAGGGACAAATGAGCCATGTGTAGGGAAACCATTATTGAGACCAACTCTTTCACTTTCAGGAGCACAACTTCCAAAGTAAGGCTTACTGTCAAGGCACCAAACTCCAGACCTATCTGCCCTGACCACAGGACCTGGGTGTTTCCAGAGCCTTCAGGAGCCTCACTATTTGGGGTAGTACCCACTTTGTCAGTCTATGAGATCCTGCTGAGATGAACATAATCATCTTGGGATGATCTCCCAACTCACTTCAAAGTCTCTTAGCCATTGTCATGGTTAGGCTAATGTATCAACTCGGCCAGGTAATTGTGTCCAGGTGTTAGGTCCAGCAAGCACTCAGCTAATTGTAATACATAAGCATTTATGGACTTCAATCACCAGTGAGTTTACTGCATGGATGGCTAATTACATCTGCATTAATCAGGGAGATTGCATCAGCAATGGGTGACACTTTTATGCAATGAGTTGAATGCCTTAAAAGGGTAAGTGATTTCAACATTCAGAGAGAATTTCCCAGCTCATCTTTGGACAGCCACCTTCTCCCAGAAACTCATCAAAGACCTTTCATCAGACTTTCATCGGAGCCCCTGCCTGTGGAACCTGGACTTGTGAATCCCCACATTCATGTGAGAGACTCTTATAAAATCTGATACTATTGACAGATATCTCCTGTTGATTCTGTTTCCCTAGAGAACCCTGACTAATACAGCTTGGTACTTATAGTGGGTGACCAGAAAAGCTGCTAGTTTTGATTGGGGACTGGAACAAGAGGAGGCCTTGCAATGCATCCAGGCTACTGTGCAAGCTGCACTACCACTTGGACCATATGATCCAGCAAACCCAATGGTGCTGGAAGTTTCAATGGCAAATAGAGATGCTGTTTGGAGCCTTTGGCAGGCACCTAGGAGAATCACAATGCAGATAACTAATCCCCTTTTGAGAAGCAGCTTTTGGCTTGCTACTGGGCCTTAGTAGAGACTGAATACTTAACCATGGTCCATCAAGTTACCATGAGACCTGAGTTGCTTATCATGAGCTAGGTTTTGTCTGACCCAACAAACCATAAAGTTGGGTGTGCACAGCAGCACTCCGTAATAAAGTGGAAGTTGTATATACGAGATAGGGCTCGAGCAGGTCCTGAATGCACAAGTAAGCTACCTGAGGAAGTAGCCCAAATGTCCATGGTCACCACCCCTACCATGTTACCTTCTCTTTCCTAGCCCACAGCTTTGGCCTCTTGGGGAGTCTCTTACAATCAATTGGCTGAGGATGAGAAAACTCGGGCCTGGTTTACACATAGTTCTGCACAATATGCAGGTACCACCCAAAAGTAGACAGCTGTGGCATTGCAGCCCTTTTCTGGGGTGTCCTTGAAGGATAGTGGTGAGGGTAAATCCTCCCAGTGGGCAGAACTTCGAGTAGTGCACCTAGTTGTTCATTTTGCTTAGAAGAAGAAATGGCCATAGGTGCATTTATACAATCATATATGGGCTGTTGCCAATGGTTTGGCTGGATGGTCAGGGACTTGGAAGGAACATGATTGGAAAATTGGTTACAAGGAGGTCTGGGGAAGAGGAAAATGGATAGACCTTCCTGAGTGGGCAAAAAACATGAACATATTCACCACGTGAATGCTCACCAGAAGGTGACTTCAGCAGAGGAAGAGTTTAATAATCAATTGGAAAAGATGACCCACTCTGTGGCTAATGCTGATCCTCTTCCTCCAGCTCCTATCATTGCCCAATTGGTTCATGAACAAAGTGGCCTAGGAGGTGGGGATGGAGGTTATGCATGAGCTCAGCAACATGGACTTCCCCTCACCAAGGCTGACTTGGCTACAGCCATTGCTGAATGCCTAATCTACTAGCAGCAGAGACCCACACTCAGCCCCAGATAAGGCACCATTCCCCAAGGTGACCAGCCTGCTACCTGGTGGCAGGTTGACTACATTGGGCCACTTCCACCATGGAAGGGGCAGCAATTTGTTTTAACTGGAATAAACACATACTATGACTATAGGTTTGCATTTCCAGCGTGCAATGCTTATTCCAAAACTACCATCAGTGGACTTATCGAATGTTTTATCTGTTGCCATGTCATTCCACACAGCATTGCTTCTGATCAAGGAAACCATTTCACAGCACATGATGTGCAGGAATGGGCACATACCCATGGAATTCACTGGTCTTCCCATGTTCTCCATCACCCTGAAGCAGCTGGATTAATAAAATGGTGGAATGGCTTTTGAAGACTCAATTATGGTGCCAACTAGGTGGCCATACCTTGCAGGGCTGAGGCAGTGTTTTCCCGGAGGTTGTGTATGTTCAGAATCAGTGTCCTGTCTGTGGTGCTGTTTTTCCCATAACCAGGATTCATGGGTCCAGGAATGAAGTGGTGGAAATGGGAGTGGCATCACTTACTATTAACCCTAGTGACCCACTAGGAAAATTTTGCCTCCTGTCCCTGCAACCTTAAGCTCTGCTGGTCTACAGGTTTTAGTCCTAAAAGGAGGAGTGCTGCCACCAGGGAACACCACACCGATTCCATTGCACTGGAAGTTAAGACTGCCACCTGGCCACTTTGTGCCCCTCTTACCTGTAAATCAACAGGCAAAAAAGGGAATTATTGTACTGGCTGGGTTGATTAGTCCTGACTATCAAGGGGAAATAGGACTACATCTACATAATGGGAGTAAAGAGTTTGCCTGGAAAGCAGGAGACGCTTTAGGGCATCTCCTAGTACTGCCATGCTCTGTGATTAAAGTCAATGGAAAATTGCAACAAACCAATTCAAGCATGTCTAATAATGGCCCAGAATCTTCGGGAATGAAAGTTTGGGTTACCCCACCAGGCAAAGAACCATGGCCAGCTGAACTGCTTGCTGAAGGTAATGGGAACATGGAATGGGTAGTGGAAGAAGGTAGTGATAAATATGAACATTGACCACATGACGAGTTACAGAAATGAAGACTGTAATAGTCCTGAATCCTTCTTCCTTGTTTCATTATGAGTATGATTGTATATGTGCAAAAGTTGAATTTCTTGTTTTCTTTCCCAACATTTTCCCCTATCATGAAAAGTTGTATTAATTTCATGACATAATATTTAGAGATGTCAAGTTTAAGAGTGAATAGTACCCAAGGATTTGCACCCTATTTTGTGGGGAGTTAATGCATTTCTGGTTGTACACAGGGGAGTTGAACATTGTTAGGCCAAAATATATATGTATGCTTGTCTATTATTGTTTTTACTTAGAGAATAAGTATGGTTTAGGGTAATGTGTATGGTTGCTGAGTTGACATGGGGTGCACTGTGATGGTTAGGCTAATGTGTCAACTCAGCCAGGTAATTGTGTGCAGGTGTTAGGTCCAGCAAGCACTGGGCTACTTGTAATACAAGAGCATTTACAGACTTCGATAACCAGTGAGTTTACTGCATGTTTGGCTGATTACATCTGCATCAATCAGGGAGATTGCATCAGCAATGGGTGGTGCTTTTATCCAATTAGTTGAATGCCTTAAAAGGGGAAGTGATTTCAACATTCAGAGAGAATTTCCCAGCTAATCTTTGGACAGCCAACTTCTCCCAGAAACTCCTCAAGGAACTTTCATCAGACTTTCATCAATCCCCTTGCTTGCAGCCTGCCTGCAGAACCTGGACTTGTGCATCCCCATGTTCACGCGAGAGACTCTTATAAAATCTCATATTATTGACAGATATCTCCTGTTTATTCTGTTTCCTGAGAGAACCCTGACTAATACTGCCATATAAACTCATTTGTCTCTACCCTTTCCCCCTTTTATTCAAGGTGTCTTTCCAATGGCATTGCTAGTTGGTCCTTGGTAGTAATCCCTCTGTCCAGGGAGGCTCATGCCTGGGAATCATGTCCCACACTGGGGTAAAGGTAATGCATTTATAGGCTGAGTTTGGCTAATAGAGGCCACATCTGAGCAACAAGGAGGCTCTCAGGAGGCAATACTTAGGCATCCCACAACATTAGACTAAGTTTCAATTACAAGAGAAAAGTCTCATAAGAAAAGTCATCAATATCAAGGGCATGAATGGATCTTCCTCCTTCACCAGTCATTGCCCTGCACTTGGGGGACTGTTGCCACTCCATTAGAGAACATGACAGAGCTCTCCAAGATGGGAATTCAATATTTTCTCGGTTATTGTGTGAGTTTCCACCCACTGTGACAATGCCCCATGAACATTTGTACATATTTATATACCTTATATATATATGCCCAGGTGAACCTCCTCCCATGTATCCCTCATTACTGACATCCCACACCAATGATCCACCCCTGGCCCAGTTGTAACAATTCTGTCATCCAAAGCCTCGTCAAGAATGAAGCCATTAAAGTAGCAATATAAAATTAATAGAAAAATGAAATAATAATGCTAAGTTTAAATATAAGAAATAAAATGCATAAAAATTAAAAAAACTAAAAAAAAAATAAAATTAAAAGATTGTGATATTAAAAAATAATGAAAAATATTAAAAATTTTTTTTGACATTTTGCCTTTCATCACTGTAGTATCTTGTGACCTGTATGTACAGAGGCATTTTCTTCCATTTATTCCCCAGTGTCTTACTTTTTTTCATTTTGTTCTCACAGAAGATTTATGTCACAGTAAAGTCACATACAGAATACAGGGGACTTTTATATACCCAACATTCTCCCCTTTTCCCCCTTGAAGGGGACCTTTGTTAGAACTGATATACAAATAGTGAAACATAGCTACTAACCACGGTCAATGTTTTGCAATATGGTTTACATTTTAGACAGTACACTTTTATAAATTTTGATGATATTTAAACTGGTGTCCGTCACTGCAAGATCATGTAGAACACTTTATTGCCCCAAAACTAAATATAGAACAGTCATATGATCCAGCAATTCCACTGTTGGGTATATATCTAGAAGAATTGAAAACAAAGACATGAACAGATATATGCACACCAATGTTTGTAGCAGCATTATTCACTATTGCCAAAACTTGGAATCAACCCAAATGCCACCAACAGATGAATGGATAAACAAAATGTGGTACGTACATACAATGGAATATTACTCAGCTGTACGTAGGAATACAGTGCTAACACACGGGATAACATGGATGAATCTTGAGGATCTTATGCTGAGTGAAGCAAGTCAGGCATTGAAGGACTATCATTACATGACCTCACTTTTATGAATTAAGCAAATTGAGCAGACTCAGAGACCTCTTGTCTGGAAGAGAGTTTTACAGAAAATAGAAAGTGAGAAGAAGATTGTGACTCAGCGCCCATATGGATATAATCTGTGATAAGGTGAAAGTGTGTAGTTGTTTATTGAAGGGATATGACAGGAGGGTAGTGATATTATTGGGTTGGGCAGTACAGGTTTACAGAAGGGTAGATAAGGGAGGGTGGGTTATAAGGTCCAGGGAACTGGGGAGAGACTTGGGAGAGGGTCCAGGTGAACACTGGGGATTTGCGGGTATGAGATTGAAAGTACAAAGTTGGAATGCTCTTACGGCAATATGACAAGGAAAGGTTACTGGTTTAGGGTTTGGATGGGGGGCACTCGGGAGAGGGTGCACTTGGAGCAGGTTTCTAGGGAGTGTGTGAGTGATCAGTTTGTCATAAACTGTTGCATCAGTGCATGGAGACCCACATAATAAGCGGGAAGGATTTAGACTTCCATCCTGGGGAGAACCGATTTGTTCACAGACAGAGGGGCAGGAATCTCTCCAGAGCATAGGCGGTTCCTAATAGGGGAGGACAAACCAGTGTGTCAAGACCTCACTGTTGTTGCAAGTAACTATGAACCTTGTCATCCAAGGAGTGAAGCCAGGGGATAGCTGTGGGCCCCGAGGGGAGGTGAAGGGAGGAGTAGAATAGAGCAACTATTTGATTTTTAAAATTTTAATTATATTAAAATAACTGCCTAAGGCAAATTACATTGATTAATTGCTGAGTTTAAACCATATAGAATGTATAACTTATAACAAAAATAAAATGGGAAAGATGAATAGAATCTCTACTACATTAGAGTTTTAATGTTATAAGTTATGTGGTATATTATTTTAGGTAGACTGCAATAAATTAAATAAACATAAACTAATCCCTAGGGCAATCACTAAAAGGAGAGAAAACAAAAATTACAAATGTAAGGGATTAAGGCAAGAAAATCACCATAGTCACCCAT
>JAQZBX010082010.1:0-13590 GCA_029593785.1 Cabassous unicinctus | reverse complement strand
GGGGAGAGAGAGAACTAAAATTTTCCATGCCTCTAAATTGCTCTAACAGTACAAAGGGGAGGTGGACATGACAGCTTTTAAAAAGACTGTTGCTCTAGGTGAGCCAGGAATAGAGTGACCCTGCAGATGCTTAATGAGCCCAGAAAAGGACACTTTGCTCCACTCCACTTGATGTAGAATATTTTCTGCATCTAGAGGAGTAAGAATTGCTTCTGTGTACAAATGTTTTTGAGTAAGACACTTGTTTATTGCTTAAAATTTATTAAAAAATGTACAGTATTCATAGTCTATAGAAACATTAAGAAGATAAAGAAATTAATGGTGGATATTGATATTCCTGCATGGGACAGAAGAGAGATGATCCTGGGGCATGGTAAGTATATGAAATATCAGGGGCCTTAGGGTCAGTGAATGACAGGTACTTTCCCTTTCCTCCTTGACAGTGGAAAATACCCCTCCAAATTTTCACAGCCTTGCCTCAATGCTCTTCTAGTAAATGATAAAGGGTTGTAGGTAAGAAGCTAAGAATTTGCCAGGTGGGACAAAGTTTTGGGGAGAGGAGTACAACATGAGAACAGATCAGATGCTGGAATAGGTTCTTTTTTTTTTTTTTTTTAACTTGATTTGTATTTATTTATTTATTTATATATTAAAACAATTTAAGTATATCATTCATATATGAACACACATAAACAATAAGTGTTCAGTAAACATTGTGAACTTAACAAAACAAACATGCATAATATCATACAGGGCTCCCACATATCAGCCCACCACAAATACTTTGCATTGTTGTAAAACATTTGTTAACAAATTATGAAAAAGCATCGTCAAAGTATCACTACTAACTAAGGTCTCTATCTTACTCCCCTATACTTTTTTTTAAAGGATTTATTTATTTACTTTTATCCATTTTACCCCGCCTCCCTGTTTTTGCTGTTTTTGTGTCCACTCGCTGGGCAACTCTCTGTGTCTGTTTTCTGCCCTCTCTTCTCATCCTTCTCCTTTCTTCACTGGCATTCAATTCTTGGAAACTCCAATGTGGTAGAGAGGCGTCCTACAGCCTGTGCCACCTTAGTTTTTGGTTTTATGGTACGTCTCCTCTTGGCTCTCCCTTGTGTCACTCTCCTGTTATGTCATCATCTTGCGTGGTTCCCCGGGCCTGACCGTGCACGGGCGCACAGGGCCTGACAGTGCACCCACTCGCGGGGCCTGGTGGCACACCCGTGCACGGGGCCTGGGGGGCTCACCCGCACATGGGGCCTGACAGCATACCTGTGCACGGGGCCTGGAGGTGTGCACGCCTTCTATATTTTTCTTTTTAAAATTTTTACCAGGAGTCCCGGGGATCGGATGGAATAGGTTCTTTTATTTTTTTTTAAGATTTATTTATTTATTTATTTATCCCCCCCCTTGCTGCTTGTGTTTGCTGTGTCCATTCGCTGTGTGTTTTCTCCGTGTCTGCTTATCTCCCCTTTGCTGTGAGGTCCTGCTGCATCAGCCCACCACGCCGCGCGGGCCGGCCTGCTCTCACAAGGAGGCCCCGGGAAGCGAACCTGGGGTTCTTGATGCTGATTTCCAAGCTTCTACTGGCCTGACACCAGGTGAGTGGTCAAAGATGGGGATACATATACTGAAGCCACTAGCTCAAATGCAACTGTATAAATTAGGAAAGGGCTCCCTTTCTCAAGACACTTTTCCACTCTCTTCTAGAAAACTGGCGTGATAACTGTACAAATCTGACATGATTACTATGTCATGGGCACACTCAAGAGTTATGCAAAGCACAATCTGCAAAACCATAAAGGGGTAGCTCTGGTGAAATTATCAATAGAGTTATCAGTAAAGGCTGAAGTTTTAAAATTCAGTGGTCCTAGATCATCTCCAGTTAAAAAGAACAAGTTCTGCTTTACAGAAGAATGATAGCTAAACAAATGTGTCTTTACAATGGAGGAATCTGGTGGTCACCATACGATTTCGTTTCCTGGCTGCTGAACAAATATCATGCAAAGGGTTGGCTTAAACAATGGGAATTTGTTGGCTTAAGTTTTTGAGGCTAAGAGAAGTCCAATTAAGGTATCAGAAAGATGGTGTTTTGTCCCAGAAGACTGTGGCATCTGGGGTTGGCTGCCAGAAATCTTTGGTCTTGGGCTTTTCTGTCACATGGCAGTGCACATGGCAGTGTCTTCCCCTTTCTTTTCTGGGTTCCATTGACTTCCAGTTTCTGGCAGCTCCCTGTGGCTTTCTCTGTGTGTCTGAATTTCATTCTGCTTATACAAGACTCCAGGAATAGGATTAAGACTCATCCTAATTCAGTTGGGCCACACCTTAATTGAAGGTCTTATTTACAGTAGATCCCATTTACAGTGGATTGAAGGTCCTATTTACAGTGGGTCCACACCCATGGAAATGGATTAGGATTAAGAACATGTTTTTCTGGGGTATATAACTCTAAACCATCAACATATTAACCAAGTAACCACACTTAACATCACTAATCTCCTGAAAGAGATGTAAAATGAATACACAGGACCACCTATGAAGGATACTTACCAAAACTATTTAATCTGAATCAATCATGCCCTTATGCCAAACATCCTATTTATAGGAAATATAGGAGATAGAAAAAAAAGTAAAACAACATCATGAGAAAAGAATCAGATGCAGAATGTAGATCTGGTCTCTGACAAAGCCAATGTCAAAAAACAACAATAATAAAATGTAAACCTCTTTGTTGCCCAAACTAAAGAACATATTGTTTCTGCAATTGTGATGGGTGAATGGCAACATCTACGATTGAAAATTATTCTGGCCAAAATGCTATCGACCTTTGGATATTTGATAATCATCTTTCAGATTATTTTTTCTTTCCTCTTCATTAAGAAAATATTTTACTAAAATAATATATTTACTTTGTTAAAATATATATCAAATACTATAAAAGCTTATAATGTAAAGCAATCAGCCCTTGCCCTCATCACTTCCCATTTCCAGAAACAGTCACCTTTAGCTCTTTGGGCTGTTTTGCTATTTATTTTCATGTCTTTAAATAATGTGCTCATACCAGATTTCTCAATTTATCAATTTTAGAAAATTTGCTTTCTGCTATGATAAATGAGGATTTATTTCTCTTACATAACCATCTCATCTTTCTATCCTTCAGTATAGTTATATCATTATTTTTGTTAAATTAATGAAGACTAATTGCATATAAATATCACCAAGTATTTTCCTTTGGTTATGGGGATGTGGGGGAGGAGTGGGTTCTTTGCTTTTGTACAACTTTTGGTTTCCCCCTGGTCTGTCTAAACATTTCCACTTTCCTCATGCAATGCCTTCGTTATAATAATCCTCTTTTTGTTTTGGTGCTTTTTAATTTGTTTACTCCTCATCATTGTTTTTCAAAAGCACCATTATTATCTGATGTCATTATTTTGGGGGGTGAGACCCTCCCAGAGCCCTATCTGCTGCTCGAATTTCTAGCTCTCTAGGCCTACTACATATGGTTGTCATTCTGGAACTTAGCTTGAGTGCTCTCCTAAATTCCTGTTTTTCGCTATTTTCGTGTAACTATTTTGTTTTGTACAGCATATTTTCTACAAACTTCCTGAAAAAAGAAAGACACAATTTTCTGAGGCTTTGCACATCTGATAATGTCTTTCTAATACCCATACACCTATGCTTAATGCAGACTACCAGAATGTCTTTATAATACCCACACACTTGCGTTTAATGCAGACTACCAGGCTTTGAACCATTTCACTTGAGGTTTGAAGGGCATTGCTCCATTGTTAAGTTTTGTTAGGCTTTTGCTGTTGAGAAGTCTAAGGCTATCTTACTTTTTGCTTATTTTTGGGTGGCCTATTTTATTCTCTCTAGAAGTTCTTAAGATGTTTTTTTATCTATTCCTAGGGTCCTAAATTTCACAATTACATGTTCTGATATTGCTTTTCTTCATTCTATCAATACGGTATATTACAGTGATTGATTTTCATATATTGAACCAGCCTTGCATTCCTGAAATAAATCCCACTGGATTATGGTGTATAATCCTTTTAATGTGCTGTTGGATTTGGTTTGTTAATATTTTACTAGGATTTTTTGCATCTATGTTCATAAGAGATAATGGTCTGTAATTTTCTTTTCTTGTGGTATCTTTATCTGGCTTTGGTATTAGGATGATGCTGGCCTCATAGATGAGTTAGGATGTGTTCCCTCCTCCTCAATTTTTGGGAAGAATTTGAGCAAGATTGGTGTTAACTCTTCTTGGAATGTTTTGCAAAATTCACAAGTAAACCATCTGGTCCTGGACTTTTCTTTTTTGGGAGGTTTTTGATTACTGATTCAATTACTGATCTTCTATATCATTTTGATTCAGTTTGTGTGTTTCTATGAATTAGTTCATTTCATCTAGGTTATATAATATGGTGGTATACAGTTGTTCACAGGATTCTCTTATAGTCTTTTCTGTTTCTATAAGTTGGTAGAAATGTGGCCCCTTCCATTTCTGATTTTTCCTTTTTGTGGCCTCTCTCTTTTTTTTTTTTTTTGGTCAGTTAGCTAAAGGTTTGTCAATTTTATTGATCTTTTCAAAGGACCAACTTTTGTTTTGTTGATTCTATTGTTTTCCTATTTTTTCTCTACTCCATTAATCTCTGTTCTAAGCTTTAACATGTCCTTCCGTCAGCTTACTTTGGGTTTAGTTTGTTCTTCTTTTTGTAGCTCCTCCAGGTGTGAGGTTAGGTTACTGATTTGTTTCTTCTTTTTTGGTATAAGAATTTTATAGCTATAAACTTTCTTATATTATTTCTTTAAGAATTTCTCCACATCACTTTTCTCTGATTTGATTCTGTCTGGCTCTTATGTGTCAATTCTTAATTGTTTTGTTTTTCCTTAAGTTTATAGGATATATTCTCAGTTTTATCTTCTACCCTTCTGATAAATTGTTTCATCATTTATATTTTTAATTTTCAAGAACTCTTGTTGTCTAATAGTTTCTTTTTTCATAGCATCCTATTCTTATTTTATAGATGTAATATTGTCTTACATCTCTCTGAGGCTATTACAGGATTTCTTTTAAAATATTCTTTTCTTTTAACAGCTTCGTTGAAATATAATTCACATACCATACAATTAATCTCAATGATTTTTCGTATATCCACAAATATGTGTGACCATTACCAAAGCCAATTTTAGGACATTTTCATCACTTCAAAAAGGTACCGCGTACCCTTTAGCTATCACTCCCCATCTCTCTCTCTTGTCAGCCCTAAGCAAACACTGATCTACTTTCTGTCTTCATAGATTTGCCTGTTCTGGATATTTCATATAAATGGAATCATATAACATGCGGTCTTTTGGAACTGGCTTCTTTTACTTAGTATAATATTTCTAAAGTTCATCCATGTTGTAGCATTTATCAGTACTTCATTCCTTTGTATAGATGAATAATATTTCATGTCCATCATTCATCAATTGATGGACATTTGGGTTGTATACATAGATATGTATTTTTTTGCAAAAAATAAAACATTTATTAGAGAGGCAGATACAAGGGTACAACTAAAAGATGTCACATAGATTCTTTTCTTTTAGAATAAGAATAGAAAGAAACAATCACATTGGCCATATTCAGATAAAACTTACTCAGAACCAAGTGTCTACAATAAAGTCAAGTGTGGAGCAGCCAGCAGGGAACTAGCTAGGAGTAACACTCCTTGCGGCTTCCCCAGCAGTTATAAAAACAAAAAGGTCATTAGGCAGCAGAATAGCCAATAAAACAAACAGATAAAAGAGTGAAATGTTAAAACAATGAATTCAAGTAATCCTTTTAGCTTTTAAATTGCAGTATATACAAATAAATTTTGTGGGGGAATTATGGACATTTTTAACAGAAAGCAATTCTAAAAACAAAAACAAAACCATAAAAGAAAGTCACAATCCAGCTGACCAATGGAAAGCCACCCTAGTCTAAATATTTTGGCAATTATTAAATAATCATATCTTAGACACCACACACAAGAAAGGTACATTGGCATTATTAAAAATAAAACAGCTGCTGTGAGTGAGGGGCATCAGGAAGCAGCAGCCTTGCTTGGACCAGGCTATTAAGGGAAGTGTTCTTTGGGGTGAGGTTTGACAGATTTACAAACAAGGTAGGGAGGAAAGGCTTCTACATATCCATTATTAACCTGCAAGTGGATCTCTAAAATAAAGGAAGAAAAGGTCATAAACAAGCTGAAGCTTTGCTGCTTTTATTTTAACAAAGAACTGCTGGATGAAAACAAAGCATAATTTGAGTGGAAATGGAAGTTCTTGATGTTTTGGGAGTTGTTTCCATACTTTTATAATACTTCAAGCACTGACTAGAGGAACGGAAACTACAAAATATCATACATAGATATATACAACCCAAATGTTATTCAAATGTTTTTATAAACATCTATATATAAGTTTTTTGCATGGACGTATGTTTTCATTACCTGAGTATATACCTAGGAATGGAATTTTGCTGGTTCATATGGTAATTCTATGTTTAACAGTTTGAGGATCTGTCAGACTGTTTTCCAAAGTGTTTTCCAAAGTTTACATTCCAACAAATAGTCTATGGGAATCTGATTTCTCCACATTCTTGTTAACACTTATTATCTTACTTTAAAAAAAAAATTATTTATGTTTTTATTTTTATATTTTAAAAGATGCTTAGAATACATAAATGTTACACAAAAATTACAGGGATATCCCATGTTCCCCACCTACCACACCTCCCATAACATTCCACATAAACATCTTTCATTAGTGTGGCACATCACCTGCAATGGATATACACATCCTGGGGCTTTGCCACTAAGCATGGACCATAGTTCACATTGTAGACCACACTTTCTCCCACACAGTTCGGCATGTTATATGCTGATGTGAAATGGCCTATATCTGTCATTGTAATGTCACTCAGGATAATTCCCAAGTCCTGAAAAAGCCCCTGTATTACAACTGCTTTTCCCTCTCCCTGCCCCAAAAGCGTCCAGTGGCCACTGGCTCCACCTCACTGTTGTAATTTCTTCCATTGCTTGAATCACAATATGTCTACAACAGAATACCAGTAAGTCCACTCTAGTCCATAGCTCTTCCCCCAATCCTGAGGAGTTTGGGATGGTGATGTCCACTCCACCTCCAAGTGAGAGGGGGCTTATATCCCATGGATATGATGGATGGGATTATCCTGCCTGCAGCTGCAGACTCTCTCCATTCCCTGGGATGGCTGTTGTCCAGCGTCATCTCCTCACCAGGTGACTTTTTGATTCTAGTCCTACTAGTGTGTGTGAAGTGCTATCTCATTGTGGTTTTTGATTTGCATCTCTCTGAAGACTAACAATGCCAAGCATCTTTTCAAGTGCTTACTGTCCATGTGCATATCTTCTTTGAAGAAATGTCTACTCAGATAATTTGCTCATAATATGTAAAATCCAAGGTCACAAAACCAATGTTTTCTTTTAAGAATTTTATAATTTTAGCTCTTACATTTAGGTGATGATCCATTCTGAGTCAATTTTTGTATATTATATAAGGTAAGAGTTCAACTTCATTCTATGCATATGTATATTCAGTTGTACTAGCATAATTTGCTGAAAAGAGTATTCTTTTCCATTGAATGGTCTTGGCACCCCTCTTGAAAATCAGTTGGCCATAGACACATGGGTTTAATTTTGGAATTTCAATTCTATTCCATTGATCTGTATGTCTATCCATATGCCAGTACCACACTGTTTTGAATAATACTTTTGCTTTACAGTAAGTTTAAAAATTGGAAAGTATGAATCCTCCAACTCAGTTCCTCTTTTTCATGATAAACTAGCTATTCTGGATCCCTTGTCATTACACATGAATTTTGCCAGCTTCTAAAAAGTAGCCAGCTGATATTTTGATACGGATTGAGTTGAGTCTTTAGATAAATTTGGGGGATATTGCCATTTTAACAATATTAAGTCTTCCAATCCATAAACATGAGATGTTTCTCCATTTATTTAGATCTTTTAAAATTTATTTCAACAATGTTTTGTAGTTTCAGAGTTTAAGTTTTGTACTTCTCTTCTTAAATTTATTTGTAAGTATTTTATTCTTTGTCATCTATTGTAGGTGGATTGTTTTCTTAATTTCATTTTTGAATGTTTATTGCAAGGTTATAGAAATACAATTGGTTTTCTAATCTGATCTTGTATCCTGCAATCTTGTTGAACTCAGTTATTAGTATCAATAGATTTTTTAGTGGATTCCTTAGGATTTTCTATATACAAGATCATGCCATCTGCAATCAAAGATAGTTTTACTTCTTCCTTTCCAATACGGATGCCTTTTTTTTTTTTTTTTTTAAATTCCTTGCTTAATTGCTCTGGCTAAAACCTCCAGAGACCTTAAATGGTAATGGTTGTGCTTTTATTTTTTTAATTTTTAAAATAGTTTTCACTAATTTCACTAGTTTAAGCTGGTCCATGGACCATTTTACACTGTAAATGCTGAAAGTGGAACTCCAATTCTTTTTCTTATTTCTTCTGAGGTTCCTTGCACCCCCATCTTTTCTATTTAATATTTAAAGTATTCCTGAAATGTCTGGTGAAACTTGGTTGTCCATTCATATTTAAAATTAAGTCACTAATATGCTGATTGCTCTGTAGAAGGGCAAGGGCAGAAGCAGGGACACCAAAGTGAGTCCATTACAGAATTTAACTTAAGGATATTGGAAAATTATGTTTCAAGAATAGAATATAAAATGAAGCAAATAATTCAAAAGTTTGGAGGAAGGATAAGTGTGCCAATCATTTCATCTTTCCTAGTTAGAAGACATCAACACTATCTAAATTTGAAATATATAGTTCCTCTTGCACTCCACCCCAACAATCTTAAAAATTGCTAACTTTCATAACCCTTTTTTCCTAAGAATCTTTTAGGAATAAATATATTTTGGGTGAAGACATATTTATCTGAGGTTCATTAATTCCTATAATTCCCTTTTGGCATTCTTTGGTTAAGTTAAAGCAAAATCAGATTTAAATAAAAAACAAACAAACAAACAGGTATAATATGATCATATCTTTATAAAATAAGTTCTCTTCGTACCTATTTATCCCTCTGACTATCTACACTGTTTATATATCTACCAGCCTTCTACCTGTCTATATGTACATATAGAGAAAAGTCTGTAATGATGTTCACCAATTAATAATGCTGACTATTTCTGGGTGGTAGGATTTGGGGTGCTTGATTACTTTCTTCTTTTAAAATTTTTGTATTGATTGACATTTAAAATAATGAGCATGTATACTTTTTAGAAAATAGTCATTACAATGCAAAAGCAAAACTCAAGCAACCAACCAGTTAACCAACAAACCAATCAGGGCCGATAATGAGGTGAGGCAAGTGAGATGCCTGGGGTGAAAAATTCAAGGAGGAACAATCTCAGGGTCATGCAAATATACCCTAGGCTCCTCTCTCCCCACTCTGTAGCACTAACCCTGCAAACAATACAGGGAGGACTGGCAGATCAATATAGGTTTAACTTTCTGCAAAAGAAATCATGGCCTCTAAACTTTAGAAGTTAATTGATCAGACACTCTGAAACTAACCCCTAGTTTTCTCTTTCCTTTCCAATCTCCCTCAGTTCAACACGTGGGTGACATGTCACAGCTTTAGCATCTCTGGCTTCTCCTTCATCCAAGGCTTTCCTGATTGCCTTAGCTAAGGCAGCACACTGCCCTCCTGTTTTTTTGCTTTAATGTCTCCCTAGCAGTTATCACTTTACTTTATGTATGCAGAATTATTTTGCGTATTGTGTTAATACGCTTGTCTCTCATTATTAGGATATAATCTCCACAGTGATACCCTCTTGAAAGAATGATTGCACATAGTAGGTTTCAGTTAGTATTTGCTGAAGAGAAGAATGAATGAGGTCCTTTTGTTTTCAAATGACTCTGGGCCAGGCACTACTCTTGAAAATGTGAAGATGAAAAGAATGCACAATTTTTCACAACCTACAGCGAGTCCACATGCCAGACTCCCCTCCTTGCCTCTGCTTCCAGCTCTATTACACAATCATTATCTCATAAACACATACTTTTTTTTTTACCCCCTTTTCCTTTCCTCATACTCTGTCTCTGTTTTTTCTTTCCCCAGATCTTGCTCAATTATCATAAGAAAATAATATTATCTCCTAAAAATGTTACTGATAAGAATAAAATGTCATACTAGTAATTACACACTAATCAAGGGAAAGTCAATTTTTATTTTTTGTTAGAGAAGTTGTAGGTTTTCAGAAAAGTCATGCAGAAAATATAAAGTTCCCATATTACACCCCTCCCCATTTATTTACGCTTTGCTTTAGTGTGGTACCTTTGTTACAACTGATGAAAGAATATTATTATAATTGTACTATTAACTATAATTCATGGTTTACATTAGGGTTCCTTGTTTGTGTTGTACAGTCCTTTAAAAAATTTTTTTTATTCTAGTAACAACCTAAAATTTCCCCTTTTAACCACATTCAAATGTATAATTCAGTGGTGTTAATTGCATTCTCAATGTTGTGCTACTATCACCACCATCCATTACCAAAACTTTTCTATCATCTCAAACAGAAATTCTGTGCCAATTAAGCATTAATTCCCCATTAAGGGAAAGTCAATTTTGCAAACAATACCAACAGTATTATTAATTGCAAACATCTATTAAGCACTTGCTATATACCTGACTCTTTGCCAAGCAATTTATGCATTGCCTAATTTAATCGGTACAGATAAGGAAACTGGCTGAAAGAAGTCTTAACTTGTCCAGATCACAGAGCTAGTAATTGGTTTGAACCCATGTAAGTGTGACTCAGAGGCACGAACTATGCTCTAGGAGACCCTCTGTGGGGTCCTTCCCTCCATCCTCTTCTCACACTACCAGCAGAATGAGATGCTGCCGTCTTGTTTCCACAGGGCTGTATTCATACCCTGCTTCAGCTATTATCAAATAAAATGTTAGGTGTGTGTCTGAAAGGTTAAGCTGGTATATTTTTACTCATTACCAGTGTCATGAAGTATTTGCTTTCCCTTTTCATTGTAATTAGTGTTATAATAGAAGCAGGAGCTTCAGATATATAGATTTTTTAAAAGTCTCCAAATCTGGTTTTTTACTAGCTGTGTGACCTTGGGCAAATTACTTAATCCTTTTGAACTTTAGGTTGCTCATCTGTAAATTAGGGATAATGGTACCAGCATTACAGTGTAATGAGAATAACCTAAGATAATGTCTGTAACATGCCTGGCAGGGTGCCTAGTACAACATAGGGGCTCAGGGCACAGATTTCTCTTCAATTCTCTTTTACAACCCTCTCTCCACCTTGACTTTAACTCTTTTGCTGCACCTTACATTTCAGTTATGTGTCCTATGTTATGGTTGGTATTAGTCATCTATTAATGCACAACAAATTTCCCCAAATTTAGCAGCTTAAAACAACAAACATTTATAACCTTGGAGTTTCTGTAGGTTAGGAATCTGGGAACAGCTTTGCTGGAGGGTTCTGGCTCAATCTCTTGTGAGGCTGCAATCAAGATATTAGCTGGAGCTTTAGTCTTCTCAAGGATTGACTGGGATGCTTCCAAGCTCACTTTTGTGACTGCTGACAGCCTCAGAGGCTCTATTTCCATCCTTGTTCCTGTGGTCTTCCCCACAGGGCTGCCTCAAGACATGGTAGCTGGATTCCCTATAGTCTTTTTATAATCTGAACTTGGAAGTGATATGTCATGACTTTTGCTGTATTTTACTCACTAGAAGCGAGTCGATATGTCCAGCACACACTCAAGGGTAGGGGATAACACAAAGGCGTGAATACCAGGAGGGAGAGATCACTGGGGCAATATTAGAGTCTGCCTGCCACATGTCTTAATAGTCTTACAGGGCTAGCCCCGGGATTATGATATGTCCAAGCTTATTTCATTACTATTACAGAAAAGCCAGTCCTTCTTATATACAAGGGACTTACACACTTTGGGGACATAAATGTTGCCAAGCTGGGTAACTGGCTGGGCCAGCTCAATCCACAAAGGAATAACAGCAATAACAACAAAATGACTTTGTTTGCAGTCTTACAAGTTACCACAACATCTGTACCTTTCCATTTCTACTCAACGCAGAGCTATACTTTTCCTCTGAGTCTGTTTATTTCTTGATAACCATTTCCCCTTTGGCTGTCTCCTTGGTACATTTTCTACTTCCTCCTCTTTAGTCTGTAGTCACATACATGCTCCAGCTTCCTTCCTTAGGGAGTGCCAAAGATCAGGTAGATAGTCATGGTGAAATATAAATACCTCTCCCAAACCACACTTGGAGGCCAGTTTGTTTATTATTCCCAACTAAGTCACAGTGTGCCCCAGCCATCTCCCCAGAGTGGAGCATCCTGCCTCTGGATTACTTCCCTCTCTCTTCTGAGCTACCTTTATCCATAGCACTGCCTAGTTGTATTATCCTCCCCAAAGGGGATGAAATAGATCAAATTTGATATTTATATCCACTCAGGTTTAAAGATTATATAATATTAAAATAGGTATGATGTAACTAGTAAAACATAGAACAAATATTAAATATGTATTAATCTTTTATTGTATAAATATTAAAACATGTATTTTATATAAATATAACCAGTTTGGGAATTTTTAAAAGTAGATACAACAATGGAAGTTTAATATTTCATGTTCTTCCATTTCTATGAATTATTTGGAGTCCATTTTATTAAAGACAATATTTAATTATTTGGTTGTCTATTACTGCCAGTCACTCTATTGCACTTAACAAATTCTGCTTTTGCATTATTCCTTTTCAGTGAAGTAGAGAGAGAAGAAACCATATGAATACATAAAGAAAAGAAAATAAGGGGCAGGAGGCAAGTGGAGGAGAAGATGACAGTTACTTGGGGAAGGGAGAGAAAAAAGTAATAATGGAAAAATAGAGGTGTACTAGCTATGAATCATGAAATAAAGAAAATATAAAAAATGAAAACCGGCTAGGATAATTTATTCTACAGTGGACTTTCTGTCATTTACTTATGCTAAAAGGTATTCTTAGCAGAACATTTTGAGGAAAAAGAAGAATCATAGACATTTTGGAATTGTCAGGGACCTTATATATTTTGTCATCCCATCTGTTCTGATTAGGAATGAGAAACTAAGGCACAGAAGATGTGACTCCTCTGAAGTCCAATGGTATTTTTTGAAGAGACAGGACTGGTACGTACTGAACTCTGTTTGGTGGCTTTTGTTAATAATTGTCCTTGATGGTGTGAAAGGGGATTGGTTTAGGTGTTTACATAGATATGACTTTTTTTTTGGTATCATTCAAGACATTTAAAAATCTGAAACACGCCTGTCAAGTGAACTTTCCTTATTGTCTCTGTGTACATGGATTTCAGGAAGTTGTATTTATTTTTATTTTTATTTTTTTTAAAAGAAGCTTTAGATTTCATAAATGTTACATCAAAAATATAGGGTTGAGGGGAGTGGTTGTAGCTCAGTGGTTGGGTGCCTGCTTCCCATGTACAAGTTCCCAGGTTCAATCCCTGGT
>JAQZBX010082009.1:0-13590 GCA_029593785.1 Cabassous unicinctus | reverse complement strand
CCTGTTCCCTAACCATCTAGAACCAATTGTCTCTTTGAAATTACTTGTGGGAACTGGCTATTATTGGTGCCAAACCTGTGCTCCCAGGGGTTTTCTATGATGCCATTGGAGACACCCATTTGGATATAAAACTTAACACAAAAGCTCTTGTTACAATAGAAAGCTTCCAGACAGGATGTTAGTCATCTCTACCAAATATCCCAGCTCATTCTTGCCCCCAGGTAAAACATCAGTTGACCCTTATCAGAAATCTTGATGTGTCTATGCAGAGTAAGTAATAAAATTAACTTTTGAGACTTTGTTGTTATTAACTCTTTTTTCTCTCTTCCTTCCCTTCCCTCCATCCTGCATTTCTTTCCTGCACTGCTTAGTTGATATGAGAGAAACTGTCAAGGGGACTACGATAAAAAAATATCACCATCCCAAACTCCTCAAGATTGAGGGAAGAGCTATGGACTAGAGTGAACTTAATGGTATTCTGTTGTAAGAAATTACAACAGTGAGGTGGAGCCAATGGCCAATGGATGCTTTCGGGGCAGGGAAGGGAAAAGCAGTTGTAATACAGGGGCTTTTTCAGGACTTGGGAATTATCCTGAGTGACATTACAATGACAGATATAGGCCATTTTACATCAGCATATACCATGTAGAACTGTGTGGGAGATAATCTGGTCTACAATGTGAACTATGGTCCATGCTTAATGGCAAAGCCCCAGGATGTGTATATCCATTGCAGGTGATGTGCCACACTAATGAAAGATGTTTATGTGGGATGTTATGGGAGGTGTGGGAGGTGGGGAACATGGGAATCCCCATAATTTTTGGGTAACATTTGTGTAATCTAAGCATCTTTTAAAATATTTTTTAAAAAATGAATTAAATGTCCGCATTGGTTTCATTCTAAAATATCTTGAAAGATAGATTTAATTATAAGTAAAACAGAGATTACATAGATGTCTCAATCAGTATATAAAATAAAGTATTAATGACAAACACACACACACACACACACATATATATATGAAAGGTAGTCACACAATGAGATAAACCTCTTCTTTTTCATTCATTGAAATAAATGCAGTTCAAGGAGTTTTAGCAGAATTGATAGCTGTTCATGGAAGCAAAGAGTGAGTTGGTTACAGCTCTAGATGGAGCAGGGGCAGGGGCAGCTCGGCACACTGACCAGAGACTCAGTACGCAGAATGTTAACTTAAATTTATACTTGAACAGATCTAATCTGATGGGATGTGTTTTACCTAAAAAGAATACAAGCAATGATTTATGTGTGCTATTGCAAATCAATTAATTTCAGTAATTATTTCATATTATTTTATCTTTACCCAGAATTCTACTATATGCAGTCGGTAGTACATAGTGAATATGTCATACAAATAAATCGTGCAAATGAAACCTTATACTTCAGGTGTAATTCTAGGACTTCCTCAAAACATACCATGAAAACCATGTAAGCAGTGTTCATACTTGAGTTCCAAAGCTTCAAGGCAACTACCTGCACGTAATTCACCCTAAAATATCTTTAAAGATAGATATTATAAATAAATATTATGAGGATATCTCAATAGATAGATAAACAAATTAATATATTAATTATCAAAATATATCTTCCAATTCTTTAAGTCTTTGCAGAAAAGGCAAAAAATCATTTGTTTGTACAATTTGATGTAAATGAACACCTGTGTAATTACCTAGTTATTCCAGGAGAACATTACTTTGCGAAATAGCCTTCTGTAACTTATATACTATTTAATAATAGTCGTAGTTAACAATCTGTATTTACATGTACATAAAATTTTATGTTGTCATACTTCTTTTAAAAGAAAATTGCATTATCAAATTCAGAGCGCTGCCATTCCTATACTTCTTTGTTTGCGTCTGAAAAAGATGAGTAATATGAATTTGAGATGGAAGATACGTAGTGCCTAACTCCCACCCTTTTAAAATTTATTACTTATTGGTTTATTTTCCATTAGCATTGCTACCATTATGAGAATCTCTAATTACTTTTAAAATATTAAAATCATAAAGTAGGTATTTTTACAAATTTTATAGAAAAGGAAACTGAGAGTGAAAGATATATATGAAGCTCTCATATATAGCAAATAAATGGCAAAGTCAAGATATAAAATATATCTTCTCCTGTAGTCTGTAAAGATTTAACTCTGCTCTGTTGACACATTATAAATTCAATCTAGAAACCTACAATTGATTGGTGATTGTGAAATCATAAAATATGTTTATGTTTTCCAACTGTGAAATCCTGTTGAATTTTTGTAATTCAGTAGAAGAAGCCTGATACAGAATTTAGTAAGGAAAAAAATTAAGCAGCTATTTTTAAGATCTCAACTTCTGCATGAAGCTTGCTTAAACAGGTTAGAGCTTCTTATAAATATTGAAGTTAGCCATTTTTAAGCAAAGTCATCATACAAGGCTTTCAGTAAGTTTTCACTAAACTTCTTGTTATAAAACAAGAACAACTACTTACTGAAGTAGTGTTTTTAAAGGATCCTGAAATAAAGAGCAGCAGAGACAGAAAACTTACATTTTTGGGATCAGGAGGTCAGTCTGAAAGTGAGAGGCATTCTCCTGCTTACAGTTAGCAGAGCTTCTTTAGAATTAGTTTCATCTGTCAGGAGAAAAGGGAACACAAAGCAGGAATGTGAAGTGCATCAACACTGAGAATTAGAGAGCGCTAGATAAGCAAGTCAGAAAATGTACATTCTACAGTTTCAAGGCAACCAGAAAAGTCATTCCCATTTTGATAACATGAGTTAAAATATGATTCAAAGCTGAAGGAACTTCAGAGGAAAATGTTCTGTACTTGAGGGTTAAGTAAGGGTTTCGTTAAGGGCGATTGTGAAAAGGAACTTTATGAAGGAATCAGGTGTGAATATAGCAACCATTAATGACCCACACATCAAGCAATGCTTTTCTATATCAGCTTATCCAAGTTCTGAAATATGTTCAGGTTTTATGGGAAAAGATAACAGTATTTGACACAAAACATAAGAATAAATATATGAAATTGAGTGAACCTGAAATTAGTAATATATAAATACTTTTCCCCATTTGTAATATCTACCTATCAAGAGTTACAAGTGATTCTTTTGAAAAGAGAAAGCTAAGCACATATGTAAACACAAAAGTACACAGAGAAGCATGAGAAATGTGTGATGGCATTTAACAGGAACCATTTAGTGGTCATGGAATGGATTATAATTGATTATAATATTTTGAGAGGCTTTGAATAGAGTACCCTTTGATCTCTATTCAGATTCTACAAGGCCGTTATATTATCATAAGTATTAACATTCATGGAACATTACTAATGAGACAGGGATGCATAGAAATTTAATTAATTAATTTAATTATTAAATCTTCTTAAACATCCAAACAAACCTTTAACTTCAAGTAGATCCATTTTATAACTAGTAAATCATTGAAATATATGCATACATATGCACAAGCTTGTAAATATATTTTATGTGCTACCCCTATTCTGGAAACAAGTGTAAAAAGCTGGGAGACCAAAGGAGCATGAGGAAACATTATGTTATAACCTACTGACCAAAACAATTTAATATAATGAAAATGGATTAATGTGAGGCAAAATATGAGCTTAGATTAAATCCTTCTATGTGTGGATCGTCCATGTTTCTCAGGGATTATTTGTCTGACTCTTCATGGCTAAGGGAAATGTTCCTAAGATGCCCAACTCCACCACAGTGGCTGAATTCCTGCTCACAAGATTTTCTGATATCTGGGATCTCAGAGTCCTACATGCCATGCTATTTCTACTGATGTGCTTGGCAACACTTTTGGGAAACCTTTTCATTGTCACCGTAACCACGCTTGAACAGAGTCTTCACACCCCAATGTATTACTTTCTTAGGAATCTCTCTGTCTTGAACATGAGCTACATTTCTGTTACAATACCCAAGGCATGTGTCATCTTCCTGCTTGACAGCAGGGTAATCTCCATGGCTGGGTGCACAGCTCAGATCTTCCTTGTGTTTGCGTTTGCTGCACTAGAGCTGCTGTTCCTCACTGTCATGGCCCATGACCACTATGTGGCCATCTGCCAGCCTCTCCACTACCCTGTGGTCATAAACCCTCGGGTCTGTGTCCACATGACTCTGGCCTCTGTATTCAGTGGTCTGGCCTACTCAGGATTCTAGACTGGCAACACATTCCAGCTGCCCTTCTGTCAGTCCAACGTGGTCCTTCATTTCTTCTGTGACATCCCCTCTCTTCTGAAGATCTCTGACACCTTAAACAATGAAATTTTAATTTTTATCTTTTCAGTGGTGATTGTTGGTAGCTGCTTTGCCTTCATCACCATTTCTTATATTCACATACTTTCTATTGTGCTCAAGTTTCTAAACAGCGGTGAGTGAGGAAAGGCCTTTTCCTCCTGTGTCCCTCACATCCTTCTGGTGACCATCTTTCTCAGCTCAGGTGCTGCTGTGTATGTGAAGCTAACCTCCAGCTCACCCACAATTCAGGACATGCTCACCTCTGTGTTCTATTCTTGAATCCTATATCTTTCTTGAATCCCTCCTTTCCTGAATCCTATAATCTACAGTCTTAGAAACAAGCAGATAAAGGAACTGTAAAGAAGAGTTATGGGGAGAAAGCTTTATTCAGGAAAAAGCTAGCATAATTGCTTGAAGCTGAATTTTTCAATCATGAAAAAAATCAACTCTTAGGCTAGTGTTTTAGGGAATTCCTGTTTACTCTGATTCATTAGTGCTCCCCTTTGATCACAAAAACTGTATTTTGGTCTTGATTAGCTCCTACACTTACTTTGTAATGAAGTTGCCAAAGATCTAGGCACTGAATAGCACAGCAGGTTGCAGTTTCCAGGTACACTCCCAAGTGCCCCCAGAGAGGTGTCCCTTGACTCTTTCAGCAAGTTTCCTACCTGTGTTTGTGTTTTAAAATTGACAGTGCTATTTAGACAATGTAACATTTAATAGCTGTGTAAAAAAACAAGCTGATTTCAAGAAACCAATGTTTCAGGGAAGAGGGGTTACCTGCTATGCCATCCTCTTCCAGTGGATTTTCATGAATACTCTGCATATTGGAGAGAGTCTTGATCCAAGAAACAATGATTGCTGTGTGTTCTTTATTGCCCTTCTGTTTAAATTTCATTAAAAAATATCCTGAACTTTGGTCATGGCACTGATTTTTTTATTGTTGTTATTCCAGCCAAATTAGCAGTATGAAGGAGAAGAACAAAATGTCACAGTGACTTAAAACATTGAAAATCTTGGTGTTGTAGGTTAATGTTCAGGAGACTGGCAGGCACAACCAATAGTAAAACACAGGAGGAAGCCAGATATTTGCTTTCATAATTAATATTTATATAATTTTATTCAAGGAGTTGTGAGCTTCCAAAATAATCATGCACAATGCCAAGATCATCCAGTTTCTGTGGGCAATAAGTCCTGCAGCAGTGACAATGCTTTGTACCTCAGGTACATGTGACAGTAGGAGATAGGTGTGAAAACACTGAAGCAGAGAGGAATGACAACAGCTGGTTTGATTTTTGGAATCCATTTATGTTTGTTTCTCTATCCAAGTGCCCAGTAATAAAATAGGAAACTTGGTTAGAGTGTAAAATTATGCCAGAAAGCAAGCAGCTCACTGTTTGAGGACATGCCTTAAACTTTCCTGGTTTGTAAATTTTTTGCTAGTTGTATCATGAAGCTATCTATAATAATAAATTCTAAAGGTCTTCAGATATGTTCACCTTCAATGCTAAGAAAAGTAGGCCTTTCCCACCCAGTCATTATGCTTTTCTGTTTTTCTATGACTTTTTTCAAAACACTTTTTAAAAATCAATCTGGACCCTAACCTGATCATGGCTTATACCACTGTTGATGGAAAATCACAAAGGGCCCTAATAGATAGTCAGTCAGCAGCCAAGTGAAGAAAACTGTGAGATGTTTTGAAATGGAATCATTCACTACAGAACTGTGTGAGCTGTGTGATAACCAGGGGAACAAAAACACATATAGTGGGTGATCTAGGAGACACTTATCTCCAGATGCTGCTTTGCATATACATTTTCACATCTGTTGTCTGGGTTGGATGTGTATTGCACTTCAGTGTGAGGCTTTTAATATGTATCATCAATCAAAAACATTATCAACAAGATTGAATCATGTGAGAATTGGCAAGTATGTACAATCAAGTCTGCTTGAATTTCATCCTCTTCTTTTAATGTAACTTTTATATGACATAGAGTAACCAATAGACAATTCTCAAGAACAACCTTCTTAAATTTAAAGTATATTTTGAATACTATTATTGTACCTGCATTTTTGTTCATATATGAAACTATGTTTCTAAAATAAATTATTTGATAGAAATTGATAAAGTAGATTTTACATATTTGTAAATACCAACGATTAGCTCTATCAAAATGGTGACAAATTTATAGTCTTGCCAACAGCATTCTATTCACACACCTACTTGCCTATACATGATATGGTCATTTACTTTAATTCTTATTAAACTTATGGGCAAAACATCTTATTGTTGATGCACTTTGTAGCTCCATTAGTCCTAGTGAAGTGAAGTAGAGAATTAGTTCACAGCATAAGAGTTGAAATATATTTAATAATATCAGGAGGTAGGAACAAACTTTATTATGATTTAAAAAATGATAATGAATGGAAACACAAATTCACAGGAAAAAATTAACGTAATCAGAAATTTTGAATAAGAAGGTTAATGAAAAAAACACCACAAATATATATATACACACATTTATCTTTTTGAAGTAATGTAAACATTGCCTGAAAGGATGATAGCACAAGTCTGTGATGAAACTGAGAGCCACTGAGTATACATTTTTGATGGACTGTACAAGGCATGGAACTGTATAACACAGTGAACCATGTGGTCGGTGATAGACTGTGGTTAACTGTAAAAATATGAGAACATTCTCTCCACAACTATAACAAATGTACAATACTAGTACATGGTGCTAATAATAAGGAAATTTAAGGGAAAAATACATCAAATGTAAGCTGTGGACCATAGTTATAAGCAATATTTTGATGATCTTCTTTCATAATCTGTAACAAATTTTCCACAACAATGTAAGGTGAAGGTGAAGGGGTGATATATGGGAGTTCTGCAAATTATGCATGATTGTTTTGTAGACTCACAACTTCTTTAATTAAAAAATAAATAAATAATTCCTACAATTCAACAACAATAGGACAAAATATGAAATTAAAATATGGGCAAAGGTCTTTAGCAGACATTTCTCCTAAGAACGTAAAACAATGATTAATAAACACATGAAAATATGCTCAATATAATTAGCCATTTAAGAACTGCAAATCAAAATCACAGTGAGATTCCACTTTACACCGACTCTGATGGTTATTATTTAAAAAATGCAAAATGACAAGTTTTGATGAGGATGTTGAAAAATTGTAATACTTGCACATTTTTGGTCATAATGCAAACTGGTGTCAACTACTGAGGAAAACACTTTCTCAGCATTTTCTCAAGAAGCTAAATAAAGAGTTACCATATGACTTGGCACTTCCACTTCTAGATATATACCCCAAAATTTGGAAACAGGAATCATATATTTGTATAACAAAGTTTATAGAATCATTATTTGCAATAGCCAAAAGTTAAAAATAACTTGTGTCCATCAACAGATAAATAGATAAAACATGCTATAGACATAAAATAGAATGTTATTCCTCAGGAAAAAAGAATGAAATTTGATAAATGGTCAACATGAATGGATCTTTAAAATGTAGTAAGTAAAATAGAGACAAACAACACAATCTTTATATTATTCTGTTTTTATGAAATATATAGAGACAGAAAGAATGATGAAAAAAAGTTGGTAATAAATGCTGGTGGTGGTAGCACACATTGTATGCGTAATTAATGTCCTTGACTGTAATACTTAGAAATGCATAAATGACAAATAAAAAAATAAGTTAAAATAATGATATTGAGAATAAAATTCCATTTATATTATCATTAAAAGGAATTTATAATTCAGAAAAAATCATATGTGTTTATACAATTATTCTCCACAAGGGGCCCAAGACAAATCAGTTGGTAAAGTAGCAGTCTTTCAACAAATGGTGCTGGAACAACTGGATATCTAAAGGTAAGCAAAGCAATTTGGTCTGTGTTATCACACCATGCCAAAAAATTAACTAAAAATGGATTATAACCCTATATATATGGGATACAACTATAAAAATCTTAGAAAACATTGTAAAAGTAATACCTTATGATCATATATTAAACAAGAGATTCTTAAATATAACACCATGAGCAGAAGAAACAAAAACAAAAATAGAAAATTTAGAGTCCAACAAAATAAAACTTTCACATTCAAATGACATTACCAGGAATGTGACAAAGCACCTTATCAAATTGTAGAACATATTGCAGGTCATACCTAGAATACCATTCAATCTAAAATACACAGGCATGGAATTTACAGATTAATATATAAAAATTTCTTAGAATTCAATAATTTTTTTAACATAGCTGCTATTCTGTTTCTTATCCTTAGTTTATTTGTATTCATATTTTGTAAAAACAGCCTTATATATGCAATATCACTGATACTCATATTTTCCATGAATTTTCACTGTATTATACAGTCACAAGTTACACTTTTTAGCTTTCATTCTAGTAATCCATTTCAACCACTATCATACCCATTGTAGCAGTTTGGCATTATTTATGAATTCCAAAAATAGATATTGGATTATGTTTGTAAACTGATTTGTTCCTCTGGGCATATTAGGTTATACTTGATTCAGAGGTTTCACTTTTACTTGATTAAATATTCATTATGGCTTTGATTGGTTCATGTCAGTAGGACTTTGGGTCCCCACCCCCTTGGTGGGCAGGGACTCACATAGAAAACTGTACAGCAGAGTAGAGGAGTTAGTTGGAGTTTTGATGCTGGAGTTTTGAGCTGGAGCCTGGAAAGTAAATACACAGGAGAAGGACACAGATGAATAGAAAAAGCTCCACAGACATGGCAGAGGACCCAGGAAGAGAGAAGAGCTGTTCGCCAGTCTATAGCTGATCTTGTAGAGAGAAGCAATTCTGAGCCCAGAGAGAATGAAGCCCCAGGGAGAGAGACAAAACCTAGAGAGCCTGATGGTCTACAGCTGATTTTGGAAGATGCTGGGACCATGGAGTCTTAAGAGGAAGAAGAAGGCTGAATGTCAGTAGCCATCTTGCTCCAACACGTAGCAACAGACTTTGATGAAGGAAGTAACTTATGCTTTATGGTCTGGTAACTGTAAGCTTCTACCCCAAATAAATACCCTTTATAAAAGCTAACAGATTTCTGGTACTTTGCATCAGCACCTCTTTGGCTGACTAATACACCCATAGAATAGCTTTGCTAGTCACAAACTGCATGATGTGCTCTCAATATTTCCATTCATTTCCAAAGATTTACAATCTTTGAGTCAATTCTGCACAGAAAAACCCTCAGCTTTCCATTCTTTACCCACCTTCTATTTTCTATTGACCAATATTCTAATTTTTAATTCCATGAGTTTACAAAATATACATATATTTAGTTCATAATAGCACAATCATATTTTATTTGTCCTTTTGTGTCTGGCTTGTTCACTCAACATAATGTTCTACTTGTGCATCCATATTGTCATATGCTTCATGATTTCATTTCTTCTTATTACTGCAAAATATTCCATCATGTATATATAGTATAATTTATTTATCCATTCATCAGTTGATGGAGAGCTGAGTTGTTTCCAGCATTAGCTATTGTCAATAACACTGCTATGAGCATCGATGTGCATATGTCTATTTGTGTCATTGTTCTCAGTTCTTCTGGTTATATACCTAGTAATGGTATTTCTGGGTCACATGGCAAGTCTATATTCAACTTGCTTATGAATACCAAACAGTCTTCCACAGTGGCTGTATGATTCCACATTCCTACCAACAGTGAATAAGCATTCCTATCTCTCCACATCTTCTCCAACATTTACAGTTTTCTGATTTTTTATTAGTGCCCAGTGTAATAGGTATAATGATATCTCATTGAACTTTAGATTTGCTTTTCCCTAATCACTAGTGATGTTGAACATTTTTTTCATTTGTTTCTTTGCCATTTGTATTTCCTTCTTGGACAACCATCTTTTCAAGTCTTTTGCCCATTTTTTAATCAGGTAGTTTGTCTTTTTATTGTTGAGTTGCATGATCTCTTTATATATCATGGATTTTAAACCCTTATGGAATAAGAGATTGCCAAATATTTTCTTCCATTGAGTTGGCTATCTCTCTCCCCTTTTGGAAGATTCATTTGAAGTGAAAAAGTGTTTAATTTTGGAGAGATCCCATTTATATCTTTTTTCTTTTGTTGCTTGTGATTTGTATGTACTGTTTAAGAAACTACTGCCTATCACAAGATCTTGAAGATGTTTTCCTACATTTTCTTCTAGAAATTTTATGGTTGTTGCTTTTATATTTAGGTCCTTGATCCATTTTGAGTTAACTTTTGTATAAGGTGTGGGATAATGTTCCTCTTTCTTTCTTTTTGGGTACGGCTATCCATTTCTCCTAGCACCATTTGTTGAATAGACTGTCCTGGCCCAGATTGGATGGCTTGACAGCCTTGTCAAAATTCATTTGAGTATAGATGTGAGGGTCTTTTTCTGAATTCTCGATTAGATTCTTTTGGTCAACATGCCTGTCTTCATGCTAGTACTATGATATTTTCACCACTGTAGCTAAGTAATATGCATTAAAGTCAGGAAGTGAGGGTCCTCCAACTTTGTTTTTCCTTTTTAAGGACTTTTTAGCTATTTGGGGTCCCTTACACTTACAAATAAATATGGTAACTGGTTTTGCCAGGTCTGTAAAAAAAGCTGTTGGGATTTTTATTGGGATTGTGTTGAATCTGTAAATTAGTTTGGGTAGAATTAACATCTAAAAGATATTTAGTCTTCCAGTCCGCAACCATAGAATGTCCTTCCATTTATTTAAGTCATCTTCAGTTTCTTTTAGCAATGATTTGTAGTTTTCTAATACAGTTCCTTTATGTCCTTGGTTAATTTTATTTACAAATATTTAATTTTTAGTTGCTTTTATAAATTGAGTTTTTTCTGATTTCCTCCTAAGAATTTACATCAGTATTGTATGATATGCTATGAATATTTGGAATTAATCTTGTATCTCACTGCATTGCTGAACTTGTCTACTAATTCTAGTAGCTTTATTGTGTATGTTTCAGGATTTTCTAGATATAGGATCATAATATTTGCTAATAGTACAAGTTTTTTTCTTCCTTTCCTATTTGTCTGCCTTTTATTTCCTTAACTGGCATAATTGTTCTAGCCAAACTTCCTGCACAATATTGAATAACAGTGGTGATAGTGGGCATCCTTTTCTTGTTCTTGATCTCAGCGAGAAAGCTGTCAGTCTTTGACCATTGAGTACAATGCTAGCTGTAGGTTTCTTGTATATACCCTTACCATGTTGAAAAAGCTTCCTTCTACTCCAATCTTTTGGAATGTTTTATCAGGAAAGGATGCTTTATTTTTCCTAAAGCTTTTCTTGCATCAATCAAGAGCATCATGTGGTTTTTCTTCTTCAATTTATCAATGTGGTTTATTAAACTTATTGATTTTCTTGTTTTGGCTTACCTATGCATACCTGGAATAAAAAAAATATACAAACTTGGTATATAATTCTTTTATTGTGCTTTTGGATTTTGTTTGCAAGTATTTTTTTGAGGACTTTTGAATCTATATTCATTAAGGATATTCGTGTGTAATTTTATTTTTTCATATTAGTTTTATCTGATTTTGGTATTAGAGTGATGTTGGCTTCATAGAATGAGTTTGTTAGCCTTCATTCCTGTTCAGTTTTTTGAAAGAGCTTGAGCATGATTGGTATAAGATCGTCTTTGAATGACTGGTAGAAATCAAATGTGAAGCCATCTTGTCTGGGACTTTTAATCTTTGGGAGGATTTGATGACTGTTTCATTCTCTTCACTTGTAATATGATTGTTGATGTCTTCAGTTTCTTCTAGCATCAATGTAGGGGGGTCATATGTTGCTAGAAATTTGTCCATCTCCTCTACATCATCTAGTTTTTTGGCATACTGGTGTTCATAGTGTCCTCTTATGATCTTTCTTATTTCTGCAGGATCAGTGGTAATGTCACCCCTCTTGTTTCCAAATTTACTTGTTAGCATCTTCATTTTTTTCATTGACTGTCTAGCTAAGTGTTTGTCAATTTTGTTGATCTTCTCAAAGAAACAACTTTTGGTTTTGTTGCTTTCTCTATTGTTTGTTTGTTCTCAATTTCATTTATTTCTGCTCTGATCTTACTATTTCTTTAATTTGACTTGGTTTGTGATTAGCTTGATGCTCTTTTTCTAGTACTTAAAGGTGTTCAGTTAGATATTTAATTTTAGTTCTTTCTTCATTTTAATGTAAGCATTGATGAGGCCTATATTTTTGCCTCTCAGGACTGACTTTGTGTTGCCCCATAGTATTTGATATGTTTTGTATTCATTTTTATTCATCTCAAGGTACTTGCTGAATTCACTTGCAATTGCTCTTTGACTCATTGGTTATTTAAGACTGTGTTTTTAATCTACATATATTTATAAATTTTCCCTTTTTCCATCCATTATTGATTTCTAGCTTCATTCGTAATGATCAGAGAAAGTGTTTTGTGTAATTTCCATCTTTTAGAGAGAGGGAAGATGGCATCGGTTTAGGTGAGCACTCACCATTTCTCTTGCAGAGGATGTCTGATTGGGGACAACATCCTGCCTAGTTGGTCTGTTCTGGGAGCCTGCAGAGCAAGAAACTTGGGGACATTGATCTGGAGGGAGCTGGACAGCGAGGTTGACTGCTCAATATAAAATCATGGGTATTTCCCCCAGCTGGAAATTGTGGATGCAGATGGCTAAGCCCCACCCTCTGGGAAATCTGGTGAGAGGGAACACTCTCCAAGATTGGAGGGCCCTGCAAAGGGTGAGAGGGTTTTTTTCTGTGGGTTTGGCTGCCTTTACCCCATTGCAGCTTTCTCGGAGCAAATCAGCTGGCTAGAAGTGGTGTCACACAGAGGGGAGAGGTGATTCTGCTGAGGAAGCCTGATTTACCTAATAGCCTGGGGAAACAAGGTCTAGGCTTGGGAGGGGACAGAGCCAGCCAATTTTATAGTTCTGTGCTGTGTATCAGAGTCTCAGCTCCTCTGGGGGGGATTAGGCAATGGGAAGTGTTTGATAAGTTTCCATGAGCCTATTTAGGATCCCCTCAGCAGAGGTGGGGGGGGTACAGAAGAGGCCTTCTTTTGGGTTCCTTATTTCTTCAAAAAATTTTTTAACTTAATTTAATCGCTAAGATCTGCCTCAAAACCTGCACAGAGAAGGCTGCAGGGTAATTGATTGATGAATGCTGGCTGAGAGGCTCCACAAGGGCCCAAGAAGCAATGCTGTTCTTCCTTAGCTTTATTTGACTGCATGCTTGTGTGTTTGTTTAGTTTTTCTTTGTTTGTTTGTTTCTTGCTTTT
>JAQZBX010082008.1:0-13582 GCA_029593785.1 Cabassous unicinctus | reverse complement strand
TCACCTGGTATGGGGTGAAGACTGTGACAGGTCAACCTCAAGTTGATTTGGTGGCTTGCTCAGTTAAGAGGGCTGTTGCCCACACTGCTTTCAGGCAAGTTGGCCATTCCTGTGCTGCATTATCCAGAGACTGGGAGAAATTAGCTACTGGCCGAGAAATCTCATGCAGAATTTGGACTAATGCTCCTAGATTGGCAGGGAACTAGTAGGCTATTCTCCAAGAACTTTTAAACCATGGGCCAGAGGCCTTTGACAGCTTCCTCCTTGAGGGTGTACTACTTTCTATGAGGGTAGGGCTGGTTGGTATTGGGAAAAATGATGTTCACTGGGACATGGAAACTAATGATTGCAGGCAGAAAGTTTGTTGGGAAGCTCTTCCAACAGAGGGGGTCTGAATAATAGACTTCAGCCTGCCCCTGGAAAGGAGTGATTTGAGTTTCTACTGTACATTCCTAGGTGGGGAAAGGATAGTCAGGGGAGGGGATCCAGGGTTTGAGTGAGGTGCAGGGACCAATAGGAAGCTTTAGAGGCAAAAATTTTCCCTTGTATGGCTAGAGGGTAGTGGGTTAGGGTGTAATGTTTTCTTGGAATTTTCGAGGAGCAGGTGGTGCTTTGATGGGGAGGGATTGAAGGTCTCTATCTCACCTTACTCCCATTTCCATGTGGCTTCTTTGTTCAACCTTTGGGAAAGTGCCGTGCTTTCAGACTTGTAGGCTTAAGAGGGGGCCTTGTGGGCTTATGCTTCCTCATTATATGTCAGGGGGAATTGAGTCACAGCTTGTTAATTATTGCAAGCCTAGTGAAGGAGAAACTCTAACAGGTATTATAAGCAATGGGAACTAGAGGAACCTGGAGCGCCCTTCTGGGTATCTCTATCTCCCAGACAATAGGATTTACTTTAATATTGATTTCCTGGGGAATAGCTGCTGAGGAGACACCTAATTCCTTATCTAGAACCATGGCTAAACAGACTTCACATTCTTCCCTCGAGCACTGGACTAACAGGCACCTTAGAGGTTTTATTTTTCCCTACAATTTGGATTCAATCCCCTACAATATGAAGTAAATCCTGTCCCAGTAAGGGGATGGGGCATTCAGGGACAATTCAAAATTGATGGCTTATCATCAGATTTCCTATTTGGCAAAGGAGAGGCTCAATAAGGGATCTAATTTTAGATTCACCATCTACACCAACTCCCGGGCAGGTTCAGGAAGAGGGAGGTTTGGCGTGACAGGTCAGAACTGAATAAGTCACTCCCATATCAATTAAAAATCAATCTCTTTACCTGCCACATCAAAGGTCACCTGGGCCTCCTCTACTTCGATGTTCCATGGAGTTGTCAAAGGAACAACTTTTTACCCCAGACCACCTCCATCCTCCTGGTGGACATCGCCATGGGCTGTGATCCACCCCCACTTTGGTATTCGGTGCACTTCCAATACAAATGGCTTATTTTCCCGCATTAAGGGCAGGGACCTGGGGCCTCCATCTAGGGCAGTCTTTCTGCCCAAGGCTAAGCTTTCCACAATTGAGGCAAGATCTCGATGTTTTGGAGCTGATGCCTTGAGTCTATGGCAATTGCCACAAGGTGAGCCTTTCTCCTGTCTCTCCTTACCTTCCACTGCTTGATGGCCTCATGGTTGTCAAAGACAGAGAAAGCTGCTTCTAAAGGAATTTTGTTTCCAAGTTTGCTCAAAGTCAGCAGTTTGAACTCCTTGTTGAAGGGCTATTCCTGCAGTGGCCGCTGTTGCTGTTACGGCTATAATACCCATAATTGCAGCTATTAACATTCCCACAATTCTTCTTGCCCTTTTCAACAATCTTTTAGATATTGAAGTCAATACCCCCATGTATTAGTCAGTCAAAGGGATGATAATGTGAAATACCAAAAATGGGTTGGTCTTTATAAAGGGTATTTATTTGGGGTAGAAGTCCACAGATACCAGGCCATAAAGTGTTATGTTTCTTCTCTCACCAAAGTTCATTGCCATATGTTGGAGCAAGACAGCTGCCGACATTTGCCCAGGGTTCAGACTTCTTGGGTTCCTCTCTTCCCAGGGCTGCGTTTCTCTCCGGGCTTAGCTCCTGTTTCCTCCACAAGGTCAGCTGTAGACGATCAGGTGAACGGTTTGCTTCTCTTCTCCTGGGGCCTTCTTTGCAACATCAAAGCTTCTTCTCAAAGACTGCTTCCCAAAACTGTTCTTGCCATGCCTTTTATATTTGATTCCCCACCCACCAAGGGGTGGGGCTCAACACCCTAATCATAACCTAATCATGCCCAGATTAACAGATCAGTTTACAAGCATGATCCAATTATATTTTTGGAATTCATAATTATATCAAATCGGCCAACGGTTACACCCCATAACTGGGGTATCCTGCCATTCTCGATTCATCTGTACAGGTAACCACACTCCAATTCTTGCTTTTAAGATATAAAGACTAGAAGTATTTGGGAAACTAATAGAACTGTTATTAGAGGTATATCAAGAGCAGTTGTTTAGACATTCTATTGCCCCATTACTATTATTCCAAGCAATATTACCCAATAATAAAACATAAGGAAGATGCACACAAGCCCTAACACATTCCGTATTATTACAAATAAGGGTAAAAGTTTAATTTGTACTTATGTTAGAAATGTGCCCCTGCCAAGAACTAACAGTGCGAAAAGCCGAGGCCAATTTCCACAGATGCAGTTGAGTGGGATGTCCTACCCGGAAAGGATTAGGCGGTGAAAATCCGCCTCCATTCCAGATAATGGAATTATTTGCATGTGTACTTATGCTTTGGTTCTCCTTATGACATTTCAAATCGAATAGCTGACCCCTTCCAATAGCAGAGCTTACAGGGCTCCAATCATAGACGATTCCATAGGAATTATTAATCAACACTCGTGGTTCTGAGTGATGACACACAGTGCATGGAAACACAGGACTGTTAGCATACACATAAGATATCTGGCACATGGGAACCCCCACAGGAGTAGGAATTTTATTCTGAGAAACATTGCCTCTAAATCCTTGAGCGGCAAGTGCATATATGGAATGGTGATTACGGGTACCATTTTTCCCAATTCTTAACCATAATTGATAATGCATTTTCAAACAATGATCTCCCTCTCCAAAACATATAGGCATGCCTTCCACTCCTGTAGAGTAATTATTAATTTACCTACCTCCTCAGGCTTTTAGAGGAAGGTGAGAATTAATGGGCCCAGGAAAATGGAAAGACTGATTAATATAAACAGGGTAGGATTTGTCCCCCCAAGTCAACAATTGTAAAAGAGGTGAATTAATAATATAAGACCAACATGCATAATTATGTGAAGGTGCACTACTTACTGCTGTGGTTGTCAAGGTAAGCATAGCAAGGAATAACTGTGTTAGAGTGACATTCTGCCTTTTAGAAGTTTCCATCTTTTCTGTTTTTTGTGTCAGCTTCCTCAGCTTGTTCATGTCTAGGTTTCAGACATTTGGATGGGACCCAAAGCTGGTTTCTTTTATCTATAATGATAAGAGCAACACCTCGACTCTATAGCCTACTTAACTTTTGCCTTCTCCCATTGATTGTTATCTTCATTCTTCCACTAAACTAGTTATTGTTTGATAGAGTCCTGGATAGGTACAAGATAAAAGTTAATATGTATATTTAGTTTAATAAGTTTATACTGACAATTAGGATGAGAAACAAAATAACATAACTTATTAAAAGATTAAATCAATATTGAACAAAGTTACAGAATGACAGATAAGTAGAGCAGTCTTATACATATATATACTTACCAATATAGTGTTGAATTGTGGAAGTAGCAACTGATACTAGAGTTTTGGTTGACTGTCTTTAGGATTAATAAATTTGATACTATAGATGCCAACTTGTGAGTATTTTGCTAATTCCTGAGGAAGGGGCCAGCCTCCTCAGGAAGAAACACAACACTTCCTGGGCAGTAAATTTTAAGGTTTATGCATCAATCCCTGGGAGAGTGGCCAGCTCCCCCAGGGAGGAATACAACACCTTGTGAAATGCACATTATCTTTTTTAATTTGTTACAAAACATCCTTGATGTGCTTCCTGAAATATGAAAAGTGTTAACTAGTAAGGCATTGGCTTGTTGATTAAAGAAGTTTTCTGCATGATGCTTTACATTTAGGCTGGAATAATACTTACCAAACTTTTTCTTAATACATTCAGTTTCAGGACTGTTCAAATTTGAAACAAGAGATTTCTATATATACTTAATAAAATACCTCTATATGTAATATACAAATTATGAAATTATTTAAGTATGCAATGTATTGTACTGAAGTTTTGATTAGTATTTAAGTATATTATACATTATTCATAACTACAGTAGATTATATAACAAAAGGCAATAATAAGACTTTTAATCAGCACACATCCAATGAATAAATTTTTATTTTCTATGCGTACAAGATCTCTAACCAGTGAGGTTATATAGGCAAAAGCTGTGCATCTTTAAATTGGGGGCACATGAGCCTTTTTGCATAGGGGATGCATGGATCCCTTTGAATAGGGGGACCATGAGCTCCGCTGAATATAACTTTGAGAAAGCAGGTTTGAACATTATGTTCTTTTTAAAAGTGATAAGACCTATTTTCCCATAGAAACGATGAGGTTAAAGTACAAGAAGCTATTTTGATAAAACACACTTTCTTTATTGCATACTGATAATTTAGGAGAAAAACTTTGTAAACTTTTACTAAAACAGACTACTGACTTGATAAACTTTGATAAAGAATAAAACTTTAACTTTATATTATTATATTGTTTGACATTAAAGCTTTTAAATTTTTATAGATAGACTGCTTAAATTTTACTTAGCTTTGACCACAAAAATTTCTTTTCCACACACCTTCTGCACTTTCTATATTCCTTTAGCTTTTGTCCTGCATTTTACTCTTTCTTAATAACCAGTCATTTTATTTTAGGACAAAATTATTGTCTTTTCCCTTAAGGAAAAAACACATTCTATATACCTTCCATACTTAAGTTACTACAATGATTTTGGAAACTGTTTCCAAGCAAATTTCTGACAACATACAATTACCATCAAAATTAAACAAACTTGTTAAAATGATAATTTAAATTGGTTGTATGCAGATATAACTTTTCTTCATTTTAAATACTTAGTAGCATGTAATACTAGAAACAGTCCTTTAGAGGCAAGTTGGCAGGGGATGCTGGCTGCTGACAGGTTTTCCTGTTATGAAGTTACTTTTATTATTATTATTGATTTGGTTTTTGTTTAATAATGACTTTTTGGAATAAGCCATTTAAATATTTTCATTTAAACAGTACTTTTTCAAACTCCCCATAACTAATTTAAACCACAAAGACTATAGTTATTTTATCTCAAGACAAATTTTACCTTCAGAGAACACATCCTCTTAAACAAATTTACCAAATTTTAGTAGCGCTCTTGTAAAAATTTTCATTTATCAATTTAATATTACCTTCCGGAGGTATCAAAATATGCACTGACACTGAACAAACAGAGAAATACAAAAAGACTTATGACACACTAACAAAAACATAAAGCTTACTAATTTGACCCATAATTTTCACTTTTTTGGTATGGCTGTCTTCTAGCCCTTCATTATTTCATATCTTTGATTTTACTGCTTTTAAGATTTTTTCTGGAATCTGCGTTACCTGTAATATATAAGCTTGTTTTTTGAAACACTTTTGTTCATAATCAGCAACCAGCTAGGACAACTTAAACAGCATAAATACAGTTAAGCTCTAATTTAGCAGTTTATACAGATATTTAACATGTATTTTTTGGATTACTACTTTTTAGGAGTACACTTAGGCTCAAAGTTCATGAGTAAGCTAGTGATTTAAAACTAAAAGCTCTTTTTAACACCTTAATAAAAATTTTGCACTAATTTTATCAATTTGGCCTCACTTGCCCAACCAGAATCAGCATGGGAACAAAACAGAAAACACCAATGTTGTCAAGTTTTTTCTACTCTTCTAGTGGTTTAATTCTATTACCCCTATCATCCCACAGCTTTATCACTATGTAGGCAGTAGGAGGCTTACAATCTTACTAAATCTTTTGAAACAGCATTTCTTTAAGATCGGGTTTGAGATTTCAAAATCCCCGCATACTCATCAATCTGGGACGGGGAATTATCCATAATCTCTGCTTCTCTCGACGGCTCTGCGTACCAAGCGCACAGCACTTAAACACCCATTCCGTCAACAAGATTCCCAACTCACCTCGGGCCCCACGATGGGTGCCAGTATGTTATTGTCAGTGTGAGGCGCAAAGGAAGGGTCAGTCAGGATAACCCCCAAAGTCGCAAAAAAGCCCATTGCGGGTGTTGTACCACACAGATGGGGAATGGTTGTGTGGGGTGTTGTTGGGGATGTGGGCGGTGGGGAGCATGGGAATCCCTGTAGTTTCTGAGTAATATTTGGGTAATCTAGGCACCTTTAAAAATATATATATATATATATATAACAATTAACATTTATGTAAACAAATGCACATATACGCATATGTATTTATATATCATTTTACAAATAAAAATAAAAAAATAAAATTAAAAAAAAAAGGAAGAGTCAGATAAGTTGATGCATATGAAGCAGAGGGCTGCAGCTCACTCAGGCAAAACAGCCTTGAAGTAACTGTGACCCACACTTTTATTCAGTTTGCAACAGTACAATTATTCTCAGCATAGCCTAACCTAGCCCAAAATCTGTTTTGTTCTTACTTCAGCAAGAACACTTCCTTCTCTGGCAGTCTACCAAGAAGCATAAGTATGAGCATTGTTTCTTGCCCTTGGTCTTCACTATTTTCTCAGCTTGGTGCGTGAGAGCACTACTTGTTTGTGAGTTCCCAGACAATCTTTCTTGGGAATTCAGACAATAACATCTGTGTGGTGAGTTCATTCTGCTCTGCCTCCTCCTACTGATAACTGCAGTATGCAGTGTCCTTGGAGACATTTACTAATGTTTCTCTGCCAACAAGCATGCTTTTTGAATGCTTAACCCTTTATGCTCTGACTCTCAGCATCTTCTCTAACACTGAGGCAATAACCTCCTGCTCTGGAGGTGGGTGGGAACAAAATTTCACTAGCAAATGTATTTTCAGTTTTTAAGACATTTTAAAAACCTGAAGTGAGAAATTCATAGTAGGAAGATTAAATGTGAAGTTGAGGTGAATTATGAATACAGACACAGTGGCTATTCTGCAATCCCTCCGGGAAAGGGAATATGACCACCTGGTGACACCCACCTCAGTCCTGCCCTCTGCCACCTGCCTCCCTGTTCCAGACCAGGGAGCCCAGTGTGGTTGGTAGGAAGGTGGGCCAAGGTGTGGACACAGAGGAGGCGGCCAGCACCGGGAGCAAGGCCCCCACCCTCAACCCCCTGTCGGGACCCGTTTAAAATGGATAACCAACCAAAAGAGGGCATTAAAAAGGCTGTAATTCATAGTTGGACTCACTCACCAGTCCTCGCATGGACTGAGGAAGATTACTTATTTCTCTGGCTGGTACGCCAGATATGTGTTGCCAGATTTCCTCTAGGTTCCTGGCTATTTTACATCAAAGAATTTAAGAACATGCCAGTTTAAGCAATCGTTTATTAAGGAAATGACAGAAGAGAATAGAAATGGGAGAGAATAACAGATTATAGGTCCCAGGTATACTTGCGGGCCGGTCCAGGCAGAGAAGCAGGAAAAAGCGATGATTTAACTTCTGCGCTTGCTTTTTAAACCATTAATTATTCCTCCCACTAGCTAATGCTTGGGGGAGGGGTCCCAGTTGTTTTCTGTTTTGATTGATTACCCCACTCATCAATTCCCCTGGGGGCAGAGCCCAATGATAAGGCCCCTTGAGAATATTTGGAGCTTTTCCTTGATCCCAGACAAAATCTCATTCTAAATGGAGGATTCTGGTGGGTTCTTCCAGCAGCTGTCTGGTGGGGGTCTTTCCCTCAGAGGATTTCCAGGTGGAATTCCATGGCCACATGTTTCATGGCCATATTTCTGCCAAGTCCCAGGTTCATCTTTTCATTCTCTAAACTAGCCTGCCTCAAGTCCATATTGAAGCAATGATACTAACCATGGACTACAATTTACAGTATAGTTTTTGGAGAGTCTTTGGAATAAGAGTTGTTACTGAAATGACCCAAGGACTTTGGGATATTCTGAGGGGTGAATATATTTTGCACATGGGAAGGCTGTGTCTCTTCTTTGCCCAACAGAGGACTGTGATAGATTGAAATATGTACCCCAATTTAGACGTGTTCTTTATCTCAATTTGCAGTCCTATAGGTGTAAAGCCTTTGAAAAAAGTGTATAACAGTAGTGCAATTTTTCCCCCCACATTAAAACAGTATTTTATTTTGTAAATTTTTACCCATTGTCACTCCCATGTTATAGATGATACAACCAAGTGTACAAGGTGAAAAAAAAAATTAAATGGGGTTTGTACCTGGAAAATAAATTTTTTAAACTCCATTTACATGTTTCAACACTGCTGGTTCCCAAGTTCATAGAACTCTCAGGCTGCCAGTATCATGTGCAGCATACTAAAGCTACACTATCTGATTAGCTTATTAATTCTTCGTAAATCAGGTCAATCAATGTGTCAACCTGTAACAGACTGTACACTTTAACTGGCAAAAATTCTGATTCTTGGGCATTTGTTCTCTTGTAACTACTTTACAGTTTCTAAAAGTAGATATGGTCCAAATCTGGAAAAACTTAAGTCTTTTCATGGTGAAATATTAATTTTGAACATTACATCATCATTTGATGTCAAACAATGAAGCAAATCCCAATAGTATGTATAAAAAAAAAAACAGCTTTGCATTTTCAAAAGATTGTTTCCCATATTGATTAATCCAGGCAGCTAACTCATTGGTTTATGCAACTTTATTGAAGGAAAATAAATTAATTACTAGCAGAGCTATTAGTTGATCACTCATCCATTGACAATTTGCTTCATTTATTCAGTGCTCTATTAAACAGTGTATTGGAAGACAGATTAACTAATAGCTCCAAGCTTCATAACAATTTATATGAAAATTACTAAATATTTGAGACTCTATTTTGGAATACATAGAGTGTTTGGCTTCCAATTTCCATTCTCCATAGAACAAGAACAAGTCATTCTTTTATTGACATGCATAAAATACATCACATTTTCTGTTCTGTTGATGCTATAAATTCAACACGAATTCTCCAGCCAAATCAGTTATGAACATAAAGTGTATCATGTAACCTCAAATCTCTAACAGTGGAAGGCTTAAAGAATGGATGCTGCTATGCAGTAATGCTGCTTCCTCTGATGTGACAATTGAACATCCATCTCCCCACCCGCCTCAGAATACCTCTTCAGCATCTTAGAGCAATGAAGAATGGTCTTAGTCTCATAACCAAGTTGGAGTGAAGACATTGACCACATAATACACATGCTCCATTAAAAAAAAAATCTGAATCTTGGGCTTCTGTTCTCTTGTAACTGCTTTACAGTTTCTAAAGGCAGTTATGGTCCAAAGCTGGCAAAACTTAAGTCTTCTCAGATGAGCATGTGAATGAATGGAGGGAGGTAAACAAAAAAATAAAATAAAATAAGACGAGGTCTCATACAGAAGCAACTGGATAAGAAAATCAAAAAAGGAACAGTATTTTAAAGTTTATTCCAGCTATAATGCAGGTTTTTCTGACTTTAAGGTAACATCATATGGCATGCTTTTGAGTCCATTCCCAAGATATTCTGTTGTACTTTGTTCTGTTGTACTCTGTTTTATAAATCAGTGCAATCTCTGGCACTAAGGGGTCATCTGGGTTCCGATCGCATAGCAGTGAACAAATGGATAAAAGAACTTTAGAAATAGTTAAAGCAGGAGACCACTGTGATCTTCATATTTGGATGATAAATTCTTGTTGTAAATGCAACCTTATGTAGTTTGAAGGGGTAATCTGTAGGAAAATGAATTGTCAAAATGAATACACCTCCTTGATATGGGCTGTCATTAGGTCCCATAATTGTGGCTTGCCAATGAAACACATCAGTCCCAACTGGACCTGCAGAACATTGCGCTGGGGTGGGGGTGGGGGGGTCATGAGCCAAAACACTAAGTTGCTTATTAATTAATTTCAGCGCCAGAGTCTGTGCTTTCCGTCTGGCTCCGCACTGTCTCCATGTGCACTCAAAGGTCCCGCCAAAACTCTTCATTATCAGGCCGGCGAGGAAGAATTCTTTGTCTCACAGGAGGCCGGGGCCTCCGTCAAGCTGTGGCCTTGGCCTCCTCCCTGCGCGGCATCTGGTGCCTCCCTGGCCCTACGGGGCTCAGGCGCCCGGCATCACGTAGTGTACTTTTGTAGAAAATCAGTCATATCACAGTGTGGTGATGAAGAATGTGAGCTCTTAAGTCAGACTGTCTTGGTTCAAATGTGAGTTTGCCCTTGAAGCTGTCGATTCACCATGAACAAGTTCTGTAATCTTTCTGTGCCCCAGTTTCACCATCTGTAAAATTCAGCCATAAAAAAAACGTTTTTTGATTCTCTGTTCTAGGTGCTGGAATACAGGACTGAACCTAATTTGTGATAACCTTGTGTTCATAGAAATTCTGGAAGAGAGGAGGATAAAACGGAATCAAAAGTTAAGCCAAATATATGGCATTAAGATAGGGTAACTGCTAAGGAAAGCAAACGCAGGATTGAAGAGGGATGGGGCAGATGCAATTTTAAATAGGGTGGTCAGAAGTTTCTTAAGAGAATGAGAACAGATCCATGCAGTTATCTGGGGGAAGGGATTTCAGAAAGAAGGAAAAATGGAACAAGTCCAGACAACATCAGGACTAATGTGTACAGGGAAGTGTGAGTAGTTCAATGTGACTGCTCCAAAGTGAGCAGGAGAGACATGAAAATAAATGATGAGCTCACAGAACTAAGGATGAGGGGAAGGTCATGGTGGATCTGGAAGCTCTTGTAAAAGTTATGATTTTTAAATTTGTGTGATAGGAAGTTTTGTAGGTTTTGTGAGAAAAGTCACATAATACACTTTACAGTTTAACAATATTCTGGCCCCTAAATTTAGATTAGATCCAAGGGGAATAAAGCAGAAAAATAGGAGTCAATCCAGAAGGCTTCAGATATAATTTAAAGACTGAATTGATGGATCTTTTGACCAAAGTGGAGGCAGAAGAGGTATTAAAAAGTAGTCACTCTTCAAGCATATTCTTGTACATAGAACCAATATGATATGTTGATGGACTGGATGTGAGGTTTGTGACATAGAGGAACCTAGAGGATTATTCTTGATAATTTTTTCAACAAATAGGGGGATTGCTTTCCATTACCTGTGATTAAATTTTAGATATTTCAAGATCATATTGGATCTGGAGGCTCTTGTAAAAGATTTTATTTTTAAATTTGTGTGATAGTTAACTGACAGTTACCTTGTGAAGATAAACTATTTTCTTTGTATACCTAATGTCCTTTGAATATTGTCTGGCACTTAATAGGTGCTCAAATAATAGAATCTATTTCTACTCTTATTGTATAGCATAAATCATTTGCAAATAAAAATTAATGTTCCTGTATTGTCTTGTTCTATACCAATCTTATTTTTTTATCATTATTTAAAGAGTTCAACATTTACAATACATATAATATTGACATACCATCATAACCAAAATACTAGGCCAAATCTTACATAAAATATGAAATGCATTGATATAGGAATAAAAGAGGGAAAATGAAATAGTCTAGTGTTTTCATATTGTCCAAAGTTTATATGATATTTATTGAATAACATTATAAAAGCTTTCTAAAATATATTATAAGATGATAGGGTAGTCTGTACTTAATTAAAATTTAAGTATCCTGGAACTTGTTATTTTTTGAAAAATTAAACCATCTTTTGAACATCATTGCCATCTCCAACAAACAGCTTATATTTTCTGAACCATAAAAATGTACATAAATGAAAGCAAGACTGGTTCTGTTCATAAAATGACCATAAAATGTAAAGAGTTATAAATATAAGAAAAGCCACAATGCATGTACAAGATGACAGATTAGTAAAAGATGATATTATTAAAAAGAAAATGCTTATCAGGGACATCTCTAATTGCAAACAAAAGAAAGAATTGCAAAATTATGGATTCTAAACCACATAGAGTTCAGAGCACAAATAAATCATATTATATTATTTTATATTGATATTATTTATGATTAATACTACCATAAAAGTCAGGATGTAGAGGAAAATAAAGCACTTTTTAATTATTTGAATAAATTAATGAACAGCGATGATCCGGTGAAAAGCTGTTAAACATTTTAATCATAAAACAGATGTTGAACACCATTTTAATCATATGTCATAGATTTCACTACTATACACATTGTTAGGTAATAATAAGAGCACAAAAATTTAAGTAAAATATCCAGAGTCACAAATAAACTGCTGACTCTGTGATTTTCCCAAGATTGGTTGGACCCAGAGGTCACACTATACTTTAGGAATACTATATTCCTACTTATATATAAATTCAGAAAAGAGAAAAAAGGCTAGATATATAAAAACCAATGATAAAGAGTTTTAATGCATCATCTACTATTCTTTTGTATCTGATATTATTTGATATAAACAATAGATCAGAACTTAAGCCCTTAGGCTAATTTACTTAGGTGTATTGATACTATATACTGCACATTATCATTATTTTTAGAAGATATGCTTTATATGATTATTAAAATTAAATTTCTTCCAAAAAAATTATAATTTCAATATATTTACATTGCTTGATGATGCAGAATAAAAATTCTATATTTTCATGTTTACACATTCAGGCATTTCTTAGGTAGGGCCTCTATGATGTGATATATTTCTAAACAATATCTCCATTTGTTAAGATAATCAAAAATGCTCGAAAAAAATTGGTGAGAAACTTCTTCCAGAATTATCTGTCTAGAATTTTTGTCATCCTCACTTTTTTCTCAAAAATAAAATATGGAAACCATTTAAAGAGCCTGATAATTATGCTATATAATATGTTTCCTTTTACATAAACTGTTCAATATTTTGTGCATGCATATTTGTAATTGTTCCTGAGTAAAACAAATTAATATAAAACTTTTCTCAAGTTCTGGTCAAATAGAAAGTTCACCTGGAATTTATGCCTGCCATGTATACCAGGGAGCTACTCTGAGCACAAGCAGAGCAGAATATCCCTTGCTTTTTACGCTGATAATGTCATGGCACCTTTTACACTGCAGATTACTGATAATGGACCATTTGGTCATTCTTGGGACCAATTCCAAGGAAGATTGCTTGGCTTTATTCCAAGGAGAAAACTGAAGGACTACTGAATCCATGTTAGGTTTATAACAGAGTTATCTTCCCCTTAGAAGCCACATGATGTTGAACATCATTTTTCAGTAATCTCTTGGGATTCTCTATTTGAAGACTCGTTAAAAAAGAAGACATTTCAGGGCCCAGCTGGCACATGGACAGCCCAGAGATTAAAGACCTTGGACATACACCCACCAACTACAGGACCAACTATAAGTTAAATAAAGTGATTCTAGCA
>JAQZBX010082007.1:0-13585 GCA_029593785.1 Cabassous unicinctus | reverse complement strand
CCAATCAAACAAGGTATGCAAGGATTTTTTATGTTGTTGGTTTTTGTTAAACAGTGAGAGCAAAATAACTTACTGGAATATAAAGATAAGAGCTGAATGAGCATGCCACTAATGGAGAAATAGGGTATTTTCATAGAATCAGTATTTTTCCCCATCCCATCTCCATTTGATGTCCATCAAAATATACCACTGGTCATTTAGTTAAAAAAAAAAAAAAGAAAGGCAATATGCTTGTGCACATATACCAGTTACTTTATGCACAATAAAGGAACGGAGAAGGGTAAAATGAAAGAATAGAGAAAACTATACAGTAGTAGGATGCAGTGGAACCAAATTGCCGTTTTTCTAATTGAGAATGTTTTCTTGGTCTGTAGGAAGAGAGTTCTGGAGTAAAGTAGTAGGCTTCCTTTTCAATAGACTCCGCCTGTCTGCTGCTGGAACACATCAATTGTATCTTCGTCCTAGATTTCCAACTGCGCAGGTGTGTCTGTTTCATTGATTGCCTGCCGGTCAAATCAGAATCTGATCTGCCTCATTGACAAACCCTGTCATTCACAATAGGCTTTCATTAGTTTACTAAGTGGTGTATGCCTCTTAATCTTAAACTGCACCACAGAACCAACCTGCCCTGCCACCTTCAAATTAATATGATCCTTGTTCTCAGTCTTGACGCCTTCCTTAGGTTTTTCATTGGCCATGGCGAGAGCTGGAGTCTCCTCCCCGCCCGTTTTTGCTGTTTTTGTGTCCATTCACTGGGCAATTCTCTGTGTCTGTTTCCTACCCTCTCTTCTCATCCTTCTCCTATCTTCACTGGGATTTGAGCCTGGGAAACTCCGATGTGGGAGAGAGGTGTCCTACCACCTGCACCACCTTAGTTCCTGGTTTTTTGGTGTGTCCCGTCTTGGCTCTCCCTTGTGTCACTCTCCTGTTACGTCATCATCTTGCTGCGTGGCTCGGCGGGGCCTGGCACGCCCGCACGCCGGGCCTGGGGGCTTGCACGCCTTCTATATTTTTCTTTATTTTACTGGGAGGTCAGGGGGATCGAACCCAGGTCCCTCCATATGAAAGATGGATGCCCAACCATTTGAGCCACATCCATCCCCTACATATATTTTTTAATTCAGAAATTGACAAATTTCTTTTTAAAGTGGTACAATGTCTTTTTATTATTTTACCAAAGTCCCTGGGCTTGTAGATGGCTCTCTAGTCCTTGGAATTGAGGCCCACGTGGCCTCTGTCCTAGATAGCTTTTGTTGTGAATAGACTCAGTCTTTTTCTGTCAGAGCTAGCAAATAAAAGATAAACTTCTGGGGCAGGCTGAGGGAGGGGACTCAGCTGTTTATTCTCTAGCCCTCTAAACTTATTTCTATTATTTCATAATGAGCTATTGAAATAAATTCCCAGATTTTATTTTTCTTTTGAGAGCACAGCTTACTGCCCTGCTGTCTGCTTCCCAATGCATGTGGCTAAGACATCAATCACGGTGCATCCCCTACCAGCAAACTCAGACTACATGACTCTCCTTTTCCAACCAGACAATGCCCCTATTTTCAAATCATTTTTACTGAGATGCTGAGAGAACAACAATAGCAAAATCTTCTTTTGAAAAAATATTACTCTCCAATTCTATTCCTTTTTGCATATGACTTTCCAGTCCTTGTTGGGTAAATATATTTTTATGTAGTCACAATTTCAGATCCTCTTTCTTAAAATAATGACATTATTTGAAAGTTTTTTTTTTGTTTGTTTGTTTTTCCATAGGCCCCTCTTGCTGTTTACCTCTGTAGGTGATTTTTAACTAAGCTTGTGTTCATAAACATGAAGTATGAAGGGCTTGGAATGATAGCATTGCCATTACACAATCTTGGCACTGATTACTAAAAGCTCTAGCATGTTATCTGCCCTTCCCAGATAAAATTTCATTTTACGCTTATGCTTTGAGTTATTCCCTCCCCAAATATTTAAGTCAATTTTGTGGGAAAAATATAATATCTGACACTTTAAGGAGCTATGTAATAACTTTTTTCAAAAGGCAACCAGGAGTTGTTTTAGCTTATTTACAATAGACTGGAAGCATTGCCATGGGAAAAGATGACATCATCATGACAGTGAACGTAAGAAAACTGTCTGAAGCATCACATTTACAAAGGAGAAATAAAAAGGAAAGGAAAGCTTTAACTCTCCGTAAGGTCAAATATCCTAGGAAAAGAAAGTATTAGGTAATACATTTGAAGTTCCATGAGTTTTCTAATTTAGTGTTCTAAGGTTCATTACAGTTGTAATTTGCATGTAGAAAGACTGCTGCAAAGGAAGTTTTGGTTTTCCTAGCTTAACTGACTTATGATTTCATATGTTGTATGTTACCTAACTATAGTTGCAAAACTCTGTTATATTCTTATTCAAATGAAAATGGAAAAATTATTCTGGAAAATATACTGGAGAATAATTTCAAAGTTTGGTGATTTGTCTATGTTTTTTTTTCCCCCAAGGCACATTTAAAATTGTCTCCCTTATTCTTTTTTGTTTTGAGTGGGAAAACTAGAGCATCTTAATATTGAAAAGCTTTAAATAGCCTGTAAGAGAGAGTATTAAGATTCCTCAAATCTACAATATTTGCCCATAATCTTTCCTTGAGAATGTATTTTCAATCTTTTTTTGTATTTTATCATAGATTGGTGATTAGTGCCTTAAGAAGTCATTTAATCACTCCTCCTGCCTTCAGGTACAAATAAGTCTTGAGCTCATCGGAATGGACAGATATTTTCTGGGGAGCTAAAAAAAGTTCTCCAATACTGCCTGATTTCCTTTTGGTTATGTAAATCTAACCTTCTGGGCTGGGCTCAGATTCTATATCTAGATTTATTCTAGGGTGCTTAGTAAGATCTGCCTAAGGCATAAACTGTAAAGATAGAACAGTTTATCTTTGGTGTTTTCTATTTCCCCCTTTGAGGCCTTTTTTCCTTCCAGGCCAGCCTGCTGCTCTGCCGGCCACTCCCGTGAAGCTAGCCCCAGGCTAGTGTCCAGTTGTCCCAGAGCAGCAGGCACTCAGAATGCCAACTGATTGAGCCCGGGTTTAATTTCCATGGCATTTGTTCATTTTGTTCTCAACTAGATAACTTCCCTTAGTTGTCCCCAGACAATTTTACTGAGGATCCCTGAAGAACCAGAGGACTACAGACGCAGCTTAAGGTTTATTTGTTGTAATAGAAAGTGAAAGTTTTTTACATTTTATTTTAATTTTTCCGGAAGAGCTGATTGAACTCCTTTTAAATCACTTGGTTTAGTTCTGTATGGAGACACATGCTTCCCCTAACACAGTGTTGATCATGTGGTAGGCATTTACTAAGGGAGACAAGATGAGAGCAGGAGCAGGCTTATTGAAGCAGGGGAAGCTGTAGCTTCAGGTACCCTTTCTGCACAAGCCTTGGGAAAGGGCCTTAGCAATGTGTTCAGGTCATAAATTTTTGTAAGATTTGCAAAAGAAAGATACTTCCACCTTCCTCAGTTAATAGTACCCTCTTAACCCCTCTGACTTTCCCTCTATAGCAATTGTCCTCGTGTTAGGTGATGTTGGAGTGGCTGTGAGTGTTTGAGGATGCTGTCAAGGGGGAAGTTAAGCTGGTGATACATTTAGTTTAGGTTTCATAAGGTATATTTATGTGGTTTGCAGTCATTTCTCTGATTAGTTAAGTTATAGTTACAATTAAATTATAGTTAGGTGTCCGGGTGAAGGAATAGCTTCTGGGAATTCTACTGCCCATTATGCTGGCCCACCCAGCATCATGACATAATGGGGGCAGAGTCAAGGTTCAACAACATGAATGTGTCCTATTGCACCTCTTACCAGGACTATGTCGGTAGTAGTCAATAAACATGTTTGAAATATCCTAAGCCAGAAGCTAGTCTGTGGGGAACTCTTCCAATCATCAGATGAATAAAATTGTAAGCAAAGGTTTCAGTTTGCTTTGAAGCCGAGTCATAGCTGTAGCTTTCCAGTCATAACATATGATGATGCAGCATATGCAATTATTGACACATCATACTTTTTTTTTTTCCTTTGGGAATGGGAGTTGTATGAAATAGGATTGGTCAGAATTCTTGTGTTTTTAGGGCCCAAACTTGTAGCAGTACTAAAGACAGCAAGTATGTCTGTGCATGAGTTTGGGATGGTTTATGCATCTCAAACCTTAATAATGAAAAACAAATTTTGAACAATTCTACTGGAAGAAAGACAATTATTTTTCTAATCTCTTTGTAGAAGATACATTACAAAATAACTGCTGTATAAAGAGGCTACCAAAGAGTATTAAATCAAAAAATGTAGGAGAAATGAATTATGTCAAAAAATATGTCAAGCAGTTAAGAATATTATGTGATATTCCTGTGAAGTTTGTGAGTTTGTGAGGTTTACAGTATTTTTCAGTTTTTTGATTTTTAAAAATTTATTGTGACTTCTATTTTCATTCTAATTTTTTAACCTAATTTTGCATTCATAATTTTGTATTATTTTCATTAAAGTGGGCCCCAAATTGTATATACTCTATCTTTACTAAACCTAGATCTGCCTTTAAATGAGATGAGATGAGCTAAGCCAAGCTGAGCTCTGGCATCCAACATAATGAGGTACTCAAATAAGAAATGAGGTTGTCTTAAGAAATAGTAAAACAAGTTAAGTTACTCTAAGCTTGGCAAGGAGCAGGAGGTATATTTTATTTTTAAACAATGACATTTTTTTTTTTTGTAGTGGAAGGAAATGGTCATAGTGAGATCTTTCTGAAGTCAGACAAAATTTAAAAAAAGATGTCTTTTACAATATTATTGAGGATTACTGCTAAGAACTATTTAGGGGAAATTATGTGAATAGGTTGTAAATTTTAATTTTTCCTCTGTTTATTCAGCTCTACTTCCTTTCTCCCATCCTGAAACATACTATTGGTTGCTTGGCAATGGAGTCATATTAATGTTAAGTGCTTTTAAAAGCCTGTCTTATTTGCCACCTTGGTTTTTAAAATGGACTCTTCCATTTATATTAGAGGAATTTTCTCTAAACCACAAAACACAGCAACCTATACAGTAAGGTACTTCATGGGTTATTGAATTGAATTATCTTCCTTACTTACTGGAGACGAGTGTTTCATCTAGGGGAGCATTACTTTTCATCTCAAGCGTACTTCACGTTCAGCTCCTTATAAAGTGTAAAAGTGTAACTAGTGTAAGGGATATTTCAAGCTATAGAGTATTGCAATGTCCTAAAACCAGTTTTCTTGTTAGGATGATTAGTTAATTCTTACTCTTCATTCCAAAGGTCTAAATTTTTGGGCAAGTAAAGGCATATCAGTGGTAGTAGATTCTTGTCTCTGGAATTTGCATTCCTCTTGAGATCAGGGATTCTGCTCCTATCTATTCCCAGCACATATCCCAAACCTTAGGAAAGTGTTATTTACTCTTGTTGATTTCCTACTGAATGACTTTCATAACAAAGAGTAGTGATATTGCAGAGCAAGGCATGCAGAAATTCTTCTCTACTTCCTCTACTGCTTGAACTTTGATCTTTTCATTCTTGAGGTAGACCCTGAACAATTTATTATCAGGTTCATATTCTTCAGGCAATATATAGTAATTAACGGTAATAAATGGATTGAGAGCCCTTTAAAATCTTGGTCTATCTGCTGTTTTGTTCTCTCTCTCTCTAACTTGAGCTCTGCTCAAAACACTACTGGACAATTTTTCTCAAACTGAAGAGGAACATGACACAGTCCTTAGAAAATCAAATTATGGAAAGCAGAGATTGTAGCTGCAATGTTTTCTGCATATCCTAATATAGTGTGGCTATATAATATTATATTATAAAAGGTTTCAGAGGATATATGTAAGATACACTAGACTTCACTTTTTAAAAATTTCATAAATTTTTCTTACTTTAAGAACTGTATTTAATCATTAAATACATTAAATCATTTAATCATTAAATCATTTAAGCACTGTATTGTCATTAAGTGTTTGAAATTGCTTAAATCTATTGTGTTCTTTGCATGGAAGAATGAGTCTATAGAGGTTTATGAATTGGTAAACTAGTTTCTTTGGCCTACATGCCATACTAGATCAGAAACTCAGTCTCCAAAAGCCTGACTGCAAATCTGCCAAATGGCACAACCTGGTGTTTACTTCAGCTTATCAAGTCATAAGCCTTGTCTATTTATTAAACTGTGTTCAAGGGTTGTGAGGAGAATTTGACCCACTGTATCTCTATTGCATTTTAATCACAAAAAACAAATTTCTTCCAGTTAAATGTTCCATAATCTGAAAACGCTGATAGCATAAGGCTTTTATTCAAACATTCCAGCAAATCATTAGCCATGGTGTAACGCTCAGCTCAGAACACTCAGATTCTATCTGGCCAAGTTTAACCTTGCTAGTATTTTTAAATAAGTTTTTATATATGTTTATAATTATAAATATATAAATAGTTTATAGATATATATGTGTATATGTGTATTTAGGAAATCCAAACATTCAAAGGGTTAACAAAAAAGCTGGAAATCACAAGACATGGATTCTCTCATTATGTTTTTCTGATGTTTTAAAAAACTATTAAAGTAATACAATATACCTACAATGCTCATTCTAACAATACATGAATATAAAGAAAAACGTTAATTGTCTCCCCCTCCCCCCATTCCTGCCCTCATGCCTCACGTTCACTTATCTAAGGGTAACAATCAGTTAGGTATCCTCCCACATTTTCCTCTAAAATAACAAAGCTCTCTAGATCAGATTTTGACCATCACTGGTGGGACCATAGAACAGGAGACCCAAGACCTTGGTTTTCGCTTGTGAAAAATAAGGATGTTTCAAAACCACAAAAAGATTCCACTTCACACACACGAGGGTGGATGTAATAAAGACAAACAACAACACAAGGGTTGCAAGGATGTGGAGAAAATGAAACCCTTATGCTTTGCTGGTGGGAATGTAGAAAGATACAGCCACTTTGGAAGACAATTAGGCAGTTCCCCAAATGCTAAACATGAGATTAGCATACGAACCAGCAATTCCACTCCTGTGTATATACACAAGACCTGAAAATATATTTCCACGCAAAAGCTTGTGCACAAATGTTCATACCAGCATTACTCATAATAGCCAAACAAGTAGAAATAACCCAACGTACAACAAGTGTTAACTGGATAAACAAAATGGGGTATGTACATACAATAGAATATTATTCTACCCAGGCCCCAGTAACCTGTATCTGGTTTCTAATTCTATGAATTTGCTTATTCTTGTATTTTGTGTCTGGGCTTATTTCACTCAACATGATGTCTCCAAGGTTCATCCATGTTGTTGCATGTATCAGAATGTGATTCCTTTTTTACTGCTGAATAATGTTCCATTTTACCTATCTACCACAGTTTATCCAGGCATCAGTTGATGGACACTTGGGTTGCTTCCATCTTTTGTCAATTCTGAATAATGCCGCTATGAACATCAGTGTGCAAATACCTGTTTGAGTCCCTTCTTTCAATTCTTTTGGATATATACCTAGACGTGTGATTGGTGGGTCATATAGTCATTCTATACTTAGTTTCTGAAGAACCGACAAACTGTTTTCCACAGTGGCTGCACCATTTTAAATTTCAATCTTTATTCTATGACATGATTGCCAACTTTAATTAGGACAATATGTTCATAAATGGAAAAAGAAAAATATTGTGAATTAACAGCTGTCATACCTCCATGTCTTTCTGGCCTCATATGCACAACAAAGTATTTTATTCACCCTAACAATTGGTAAGAGAGTCAAGAAAGAAAAATATTGGGCCAATCCTGTTTGTATGGGATATCAAGTCTCAGTTTACAATATTTTTTAGTATAATTATAATATTTTATAGCCTCAAAAACAAACAAATAAGCAAGTAAACCAAGAAACCTGTCTTAGTTTGACAGGTCTGCTATGACAGATACCACACAAAGGTTGGCCTGAGCCACAGGAATTTATTGTCTCACAGTATTGGAGGCTAGGGGATCCAATATCAAGGTACTGGCAGGGCTTGCTTTCTCCTGGAATCTGTAGTGTTTCGGCAATTCTCCATCACATGGCAATCTGCTCCTCTATTTCTGCTAACTTCTTGCTTCTACTTCCATGTTCAAATTTTTTTTTTTTTTTTTTTGCTTATAAGGACCTTGGTCATATAGACTAAGGCCCACCCTCATTCAGTTTGGCCACACCTTAACTAAGAATAACATCTTCAAAGTTCCTACTTATAAGTGGGTTTACATCCACAGGAACATGGATTAAGACTTGAACATGTCTTTTTTTGGGGGGAGAGGGGGCATGGGGAATGATTCTATTCCCAACAAAACCTAAGTCAGTTTTCATTTTGACCATGGTAAATGTCCAACAAAAGTACCATCCTTTTATAGACCTGAACCAGTGGCAACTCCAGACTGTCTCAGAAGAGAGCGGGGTAGGGCTATGGGCTGCAATTTGTCTAGAGCAAGGAGGAGACTATGTTTGCATGAGACTGATTCACGTATCCATGTGTGTCCTGTACATTAAAGAAAGATGGAGTGCATACCTGAGGGAGTATGCACTCCATTAGGGTGGGGTGGGACTGGCGGCGGGGAATGTGTTTAGATGGGGTGGGGGTAAAAATCTCTCCACCACCTCTTCTTGGTGCTGGCACGGACTTAGCATTTTCTTCATTCTAGAAATAATTTTCTCCTTGCCTAAACTCCCTGTGTAGAAAACTGCTCTATTCATACTCAGAAAAGGCAAACCTGAGCATGACCATAACTCCCAGACTGTGGCCAACCAGCCCAGGGATGAACCTTTGATTCAAAATGAGCTTATTTGGTTTCTCTTTTTGGAATCCTTGCTTCTTGGAACTGAGGCAAGAGACTGAGTGAATTATCTGTGAGGTTATCTATGTGACTTAAGTAAGACACAATTTAACATTAGGGAGACTGAGGGAATAAGTCTAGAAAAGTAAGTTTGGGTCATAGAAGGTTAGAGAAGACTCAGCATGCCAGGTTAAGGAGTTTGCATTGTATCTTAGAGGTAAAAGGGAGAAATGAAAGGTTTTTAAATCAGAGACCAACAAAATAAAGTAATGGTGCACAGGAAGAACTGAAGAGGGCAGAGGCACTGAAGATGAATCTGTCTCGGTGTCCTATTAAAGGGACTAGACTGGCCTAGAGGAAAGAGTGAAGAAAAAGGAAGATTCTAGAGGCACTGAGGTGAAAGGATCAATAGCAGTTTGTGGCTGATCAGATATGGGAACAGAGGAGTCAGGACAAAGGATTAGACAAATTTGATGGCAAAGCTATGCTGATGCCATAACATAGAGAGGAAGTCTGAAAGGGGAAGTGGTTTGGAAACTAGGACAATTATCTCAGTTTCCAATATCACTGATTGCATGACACTAGAAATGAAATGTCCAGCAGACAATTGAAGTTAAGGGATGGGAGCCCAGGAGAGGCACTAGTTGGACCTTGGATGTTCACAGCTGAGGTTGTGGGACTGAGCAAGATTTCTGAGGCATGGCTGTAGAGGGATAGGGGCAGACAGATGGGAACTGGGACAGGAGGAATCAAAGGGGCAACTGCCAGAGAAGGAGGGGATATACCAGAGTCTCATCATTTCTCTGAAAACCAGGGAGAAGAGAGTTTCAAGGAAAAGGGGGGACTAAACCATTTCAAAAGTTACTGAGAGAATGGGAATAGGAAATGAAAAGAGGTCACTGGATTTAGCAAGAAGGTGGCTTCAAATACATAGTTGCAGTGGATTCCTCGGGCCGTAATTCAGACAATAAGGGGTTAAAAGGAGAGTGGCGGAAATGGAAGCAGTGGGTGGGATCATTTCTTATAGGACTTTTGCAATGAAAATAGTAGATTGTCTGACGAGGCTAACAGAAGAGTTGCCTTTTCCCCCCTTCCCCTCCCTTAGAGAAGAGACCTCCTTGAATGAAGATGGCCAGGAGAGAGCAAAAGAGATTGAAACCACTAAAAGAGAAAGAAACGAGAGGGAGCAAGGGCCACATGTTTCCGCTGTTTTCAAACTTCTGTTAGCCATTGCTGTGGATCGAATTGTGTCCCCCAAAAGGCATGTTCAAGTCGTAACTCCCCCTTACTTGGGAATATGATCCTTTTTGGAAATAGGATATTTGCAGATATATATATTCAAATAAAGGTGAGGTCATACCGAATTAAGGTGGGCCCTAAATGCAATGACTGATATCCTTATAAGGAGAGGGAGATTTGGAGACTTAGATCAACCCAGCTGGAAGAGGAAGAAGGTCACATAAAGACAGAAGTAGAAATTGGAGTGACGCAGGCCATGCCGAGGATTGCTAGCAACCCGGGAAGCTGGAAGAAGCAAGGAAGGATTCTTCCCTCGGGCCTCAGAGGGAGCATTGCCCTGAGGACACCTGGATTTCAGACTTCTAGCCTGAGGAACTGTGAGAGAGTAAATTCTTGTTGTTTTAAGCCACCCAGTTTGTGGTACTTTGTTATGGCATCCCTGGGAAACTGATATAGCCACAGAGCTGTTTCTTCACAACGCATCTTAGGAGGAAGCCCAACATGTAAAATGAATAAAAGTGTAGCTGCTTGGCTTGAGATTGCTGTGGGCTGTGTGTGTGTGCAGGTGTGTATGTGTGTGCACATGTATGTGTGTGTGTGTGTAGGTGGTTGGGGTTGCTGCCCTAGAGCTCTCAGTGTCCTTTATGAAAACCAATGAGCAGTGGTCACCAGAGGCTCTGAGGGGAGGGAGAGGGAAGCATAGGTGTAACATGGGGCATTTTTGAGACAACGGAATCATTCTGCATGACATTGCAATGATGGATACAGGCCATTATACATTTTGTCAAAACCTATAAAAATGTGCAGTGCAATGTGTAAACCATAATGTAAACTTTAGACCATGGTTAGTAGCAATGCTTCAATATGGGTTCATCAATTGTAACAAATGTACCACACTAATGAAAGATGTTAATGGGGGAACGTGAGGGAGGGGAAGGGGATGGGGTATATGGGAATCCTCTATATTTTTGATGTAACATTTATGTAATCTAAAGCTTCTTTAAAAATAATAAATAAATAATAAATAAAGCAAAAAAAAAAAAAAAAAGAAAACCAATGACATGCATCTGAGACAGGTTAGCATAGTGAAAGGGGGAAGGCGGCTGGCCCAGCAGAAAAGATGGCGGACAGACAACATGGCCGTGAGACCCTGCCAAGACCTTGACCTTGACCTTAAGGTCCCAGTTGGGACACTTTCTGGGGCTGAGGGGAGGCCCCAGATATTCCAAACAGGCCTCACCATTGGCCCCCACCATTGTTGGGGTAACCAATAACAGCTGGGGCTTAGCATTAGCAAGGGGAGGAATAATAGCTTAAAAGGTGACCACAGAAGCCAAATCCCGCTCCCTCTGCCTAGAGGAGACTGTATCAAATCTCGGTGCATATTTCCATCCTTCTCTCCCATTTCTCAGCAAGCTCTGTTCTTTCCCCCCATTTCCCATTAAATTCTTTTTACTGGTGTAACTAAACGGGCATGTTCTTAAATTCTTTTATGCGACATAGCCAAAAACCTAGAGGAATCCAACACTTCCCCGGCTTCACATCCTCTCATGAGATCTCCACATTAGTGGGGAAGGCATTTGTCTTGTCCCTCGTTTACACTTGAGGACACTGATTTAGAGTGACTTAGTGACTTATAGCATAGCCAGGACTAGAACTTAGATCTTAGGACCCCGAATCCCTTGTTCTTTCTGATACACCACTTAAAATGCCTTGCTCTTTCTGCTACAGCTTTAGACAGCACTCATATCATCCTTGTCTAGAGGAGTTTCTTTGAAAAGACCATAAGCAACAGAAGGAGGGATTTGGGAAAATGCGTGGTACTCAATGAGTCAGTAAAACCAACTCTTTTACCTGATTAGAGGCCCCAAAGGTGATCTATCTTTGGAGGGGGCTACAGTCTCAGAGCATCTTTTAAAAAATGATTACTTATTGCACAATTTTCCTTCTTCTAAGAAAAAAAGGAATTTTGCCCTTTGTTGCCTTTTTTTTTTAAAGATTTATTTATTTTTTATTTATTTATCCCCCCATTGCTGCTTGTGCTTGCTGTGTCCACTTGCTATGCGTTTTTCTGTGTCTGCTTGTCTCCCTTTGTTGCATCATCTTGCTGTGTCAGTTCACCATGCTGCGTGGGCTGTCAGCTCACCGCACTGCGCGGGCCAAATTGCCTTCACCAGGAGGCCCCGGGAATCGAACCCAGAGCCTCCAATATGGTAAACGGGAGCCCAACCACTTCAGCCACATCCGCTTCCCCCTTTGTTGCCTTCTATGCCTAATTTAGAATGACTTTTTGGCTTCTATAATCACGGTACTCGTTGAAAAGCAAGTGAAACTTTGCTTTTCCTTGCCATAGGCATGTTTTTGTTCTTTTTCATCTTTAGTTTTGCTTAGCATCCTTAAGAAACCCTAGAATGAGTGATTAGCAAAACCTCTCTACTAAGAATAATTCTTACTAGATTTTTCTATGGTAGGAATGTGCTTCTTTTTTTTTCAGGTCAAAAAATGTAAATTAAATCAAGCCATAAGAAAGTCCTAGACTTTATATCCTTCTTACAGGAAGCATGGAGGTCCACTAAGCTGCATCCCAAGTTTAGCTAACTCTCATTCTGACGTGGATAGCAGGTTGATGACATTATTGATGCTACCCAGGTCACCTAGACCTTTTGCTACTTAAAATGTGGTCTATGGATCAGGTGTGACAGCATCGCCTGGAAGCTTGTTAGAAATCCTTAATCTTGGACCCCCATCCCAGACTTACTGAATCAGACCCTGCATTTTAACAAATTCTCACATGAGTCCTATGAACATTGAAGTCTGTGAAGTGCTGATCTGCACTAATTTCTTAAACGCAATGGAGAGGTTTTTTTTCTTCTTGGAGGAAGAAAGCTAAAACGGAACAAACATTAACTGCAGGTCTGCTATATAATAGACACTATTGTATGAGTCTTACCAATGTTATCTCATTGAATACTTAAGATAACAACAGAGGTATATATTACTGCTGCATGTAACAGATGATGAAACTGAGACTCACCTGTCCCACTGTCACCCCCCTGGGAAGTACCAGGACTGGCATTGACTTTGAGTCTTTTCAACTACAAAGCTTTTTAGATTACACCAAGCTACCTTTTGAGTATATGAAAGAAGGCATTCTAAAACCTTTTAGAATGAGAAATTACTCAAGAATTTCACAAAGGAAAACATGGCATGACTCAGAACCATAAAAACTATCAACACTGAGCATTTACGTTATCGTCGCAAAGTACTTTCCTTTGTTAATCCCCACAATGACCAGGTGAGGCAAAAATAATCTCCATTCTGTAAATAAAAAAGCTGAAGCTCAAAGAAGCTAAAGTTTTGCCCATGGTCATAAAGCAGTGAGTCAGAATTGGAATTAAGGTGAGAACGTTTTAATGTTAACCAGCAAAACTGATGGTCTACTCACTAAAGTCATTTAGATATTTAGAGAGCCAAGGTAACTCTTTTTTTTTTTTTAAGATTT